>JAOEHY010039084.1:5349-16775 GCA_025447955.1 Psilopsiagon aurifrons
CCACAAGTCAAAAACACAGTGCTGCACCAACTACTAAGAAGGAGAAAAATGGCTGCTACTGCTGAACCCATGACAGTCTCACTTATGTGCTGCTCAAAATAGCACTATAACCTAAATGGTCACCTTCTGGAGAGAAGTAAATTCTCATGCCCCCTTCCTCCCAGTCTCTCTCCCTCTGGATATTCAGAAGTGTACTTTTCTGAAAAAATTAAGATTGGATTTTTTTCATCTTAATGTGTATAGCTGGATAATCTAGGATCAAAGGCATCAAACAACAATGATCAAATGAAATGTTCAAACAAGTAAGTCCAGGTTTTTGACAGGGGAATAAAAGGCAAGTGTTCACAATATCTTTAATAGCATTCCTGCAGTAGCAATAAGAAATCTGCCAACATGACTATCAAATACTTCATAATGAAAATATTTTATATCTCCCTCCCATTTCCACTTGTATCTGTATCATCAAATGAACTGTTGATCCCAAAGGAAACATGATCAAAGCCCAAACGTGGAGTTTGCATCTTATCTTCCATATATACTATGTCATTTTCTCTAAGAGTTGTTGCAGCTGCATTGTGGTTTATGTTACTTTTTCTTTCAGAAATGTGTATGAATAGATTGTTACTTTATGTTTCCTTTATATCGCCTTTAAGATTGGCTTTACTTTTCCTGCTACCTCCTAAATTGGCAAGAAGAATGATAGAAACTCAAGCTACTGTGATCAACTTCCTGCCCTTTCCTGTTCCATTCTTGCTTGTTCAGTCTTGCTTCATCAAGGCACAGCATCATACATTCAGTTTTATAATTCCCTAGGTTTTTTCCTCTAAAGCTGCAGAGCGGCCACAGGCAACATACTTAAATCTACAAGCAGTATCAGAGCAGCAGAAAACACTTGATATACAAGCTTTAGAGTTTGGTTTTTTTTTAAGAAATGTTACACTAATGAAATTTCTTTTGTGGATAGCATTTAATTAATAGCTATACTTTACTACTGTAACATACGTCACTGCAATGTTCATATGTAACATTTATGAAATATTATAAATATACAAAACTTTGACCTTTATTTCCAAAGTTACTTGTAATATTTAATAGTAGAAAATACAAATAAGATATTTATGCTCATAGCATGTTTATTTTATCTCTATAATATACTCTCTGATTGTTATGGCACTGCAATGACATCTTTTATCCAAGTCAACACCAGCTAGTTTATTTTCAGGATTGTTTGTGAGAAATAAAAGGAACAACCAAAATCAAAACAAAAGGTCATTGTAAAACAAATGCATCTGTGATTCCTTTTTGTACAAGATGAAATGTCACAAAAGGAGTTAAAGGTAATATTCTAACTTTACAAATGCAAGAATGACAAAGGGCCTGAGTGTTTTAAAGCTAGTGGTAAATTAACGTTATCTCAGAATCAATTTCCAAATTAGAAAAAGCTCAGAATATTGCATACACTTCTGGTCCCCTTTTATTTAAGAAATGTGTATTTAAATTGGAACGGGTTTCATGGTGGGACTAATATAATGATTAGATAACTGGAGAACTTTTTCTTTAATTGAAAAATGGATTAAAAGAACACAGATTGCTTAGTCCACAGAAATGAAACTGGAAAAAGGAAGCTGAGGAAGTCCAGATGTACAGTAAGGGCAAGAGTAAATACTGAGATGAGAGAAGAATTCTGTTATAAGGCGTAATGATCCATAGTCACACTGAAATAACTTTTGCTTGTAATAACTCAGTGGAAATGAAGGGTGTTTTCCAGGCCTCCATCTGCAGAGGCCTGAAATTTGAAATTCCATTTCAAAATGGAGTTTAAAATAGGCAGGGAATACTTATGCTCATTACAACTGAGAGTAAACTTGACAGAATATTAGTGATCTTGGAGTAAAAAGCAAAACCTTGGGTTTAAAAGCAATTCTTAGCCGTCTTTCTGATTTCAAAGGTAAATTTTACAGGTTTGAATGCTCCTGAATGTTGAATGAACTGCTGTTTGAATGTCTGATCTCTCCTACTTTAATCTTCTGAAAAACTGCTGTTTATCCTTTTGTTTCTGTTTCAGGTTCATCACAGTGCATTGAAAAACATTTTATGAACTGCGATGAGGGGGAAGTAAAAGTTTTGGAATATAAATGTATCATGGATAAAGGGACTGAACTAAGTCTTCTGTCAAGAGCCCCAAGAAGTCCATTCAGTCTTTGTTCTGTATATCACCTCTTTTCTATTTTTTTTAACTGTCCATACACAATTTGTAATCTTAATCGTCACCCCTTCCTTCCTTTCATACACGCATGCTCTGAAAGTTTTGATTTGATGTTAGGGGGTCAGAGCTACCAGAGGAACCAACCTGAACGCATTAATCTCCATCTCACACTCTGTGTTAGAAATCCATAACAATGCTACTCTTAAAAGCAGAGAAGAAACCCCTTTCTTTCCTTTTAATCCACTGGCAGCTGCCAAGTTTCCCTTTGCTCCTAATGCACTGTGGTGTGTGTGGCTGTCATACAAAAAAGTACCCATCTAGCTCAATGTTATCCACAGCTTATGTTTACTTACAGGACAAATTATCAACTATCAGCTCTAGTAAGTTTTTCAGTCTCACCGTCAGTGCTCAGATGACACACAAAAAACAGAAGGAGAATTGTTTCTGAGGTCACAGGGACAGATTGCTCAAACTAATTTATCGAAACAGGCAGAAATGAACCACCAAAAGCAAATGTGTAATTTCACTGAACCAGAAGGGAAGGCAAATGTAAAAAGGGTTTTTTGAATCTGGCCCAGTAATTGGCTTCTTCAATATGGAGATTATCAGAGATACCCTTGCAATCATTCCCTTCTTGCCATGTCATCTATCAGTTGGAAACTGATGACCATTCTCAGTACTGAAATCATTACGGTTTTCACCGTTAGAATCAGATTGAGACAAATAGCAGTGCAAAACCACTATTTCTATAATATAGTCTCACCAAGTTAAAAAACAAAACAATCATGTCTAAAAGAGTATGAACAAACTCAGGATATAATAGATTTAGTAGTTCATGCAATTGTATCAGAGTTCATGCAACTCTATTTTTTCTTTCCTAAAGATATTAAAAAAAATAATCACATAATATAGCTCCTTTTGAATTAATTCCCTTCAAGAATGCACAGCACTTTATAGTCTTTATGGTAGGAGGAATTACTTTTCTAACTTATTCTATACATAACATAAATGAATGTATTTTAACATTGAATATGATGGAGTACATAGCAAATACAGCAAATATACCAGAAACAGAAGAAAATTCAGCAAGGTTTTCTTCAAGGAAGAAGAAAGTACTTTTTTTTCACCATTGTTTGACATTATCCTGATGAAATGTTTTTTGAATATACGATTTGGACTAAAAGGATTCTTCCCACCTCCTCCCCCCATCCACACTTGCTGCAGTTTACCAGACTCCTCATCTATTTTCTTTCCTCACTGTCACTGCTGTGGCTTTGAGCATTACAGCTGTCCAGGATGCAAAATGCCAGAAGCTAATTTACTGCTCTGCTTAATTAAAGTTGCATTTACCATTGAAGGTAAAAGAAACTAGACTTCTGGTAGCTGCCATTAAAAATGATAAGATGTTTGCAATTTTGTTCAGAAGTGCCCTTGCTTCCCCAACTGTTGCTGTAACCTGCAAGAGTGATTTTACAAATGAATCCCATCTCCCCATGCAATTGCCAAATATCAACAGCTGGTGTTTCACAAGTAATAGACTTCTGCTTTAACATCGGCTCCACAGTCAGCATGTGCACAAAAGAGGCACACAGTAAAAAGGCACATTGCTGAGACTGACATGTTCACAGAATTCTCAGATGCGAATATGTTTAGACTTTCATGCTGCAATCTTTTTTTCAATATTGAAGCCCTCTGTCCTTAACAATAATAAAAAATATGTCAATATGAAAGCAGACAGAAGACAGAGCAGGACGGCATTTACCTTTTCAATTTGTCACTCCTTGAAATGTCTATCCAATGCTTAATCTTTCCACAATTATTGTACTTTGCTTTTGTGCTTGGTGCTTCTTCTCTTCAGCATTTGTGAGCTTTGAGAACACTCAATAAATATGTGGAACAAGACATTGCCACTCAAATAGATGTACAGTAAAAACAGGTGGTAAAATACAACCTGGCAGTAGCTTCTGCATCATTCTTGTTGCACTGATGATAGTAGATTCTATTCAGCAACGATCTGCCCACATATCCTAAGGGACTGTTTAAGTCAACTGGGAAATAAATTAAAGCTACTCTTGCAGAAACAGAACAATAATCAGAACATTCGTTCAGATTAAACAGGAAGGAAATTTATTTTCTGGGTTTGTTTTTACTCATTTCTTGACACCGAAAACACATTTTATGATATGCTGTTAGCTGTTGAGAAAGCAGGGAGAATGATAGCTCTGAGGGATTTGTAGAATCCAAACTGCTTGACCTGAAAGGGTTATGGTGACCTCTAGTCATTCCTGTCTCCCACTTGCCTGGAAAACAGTATGAATAACAAATTCCGCTTCATAGCTGCAGGTCTTCGCAGGCGCTTGCAAAGCAAAAAACATAACAGCAGGGGCAGCATCTGAAAGAAAAAAAATCCAGAAACAGTCTGTGCAGAAATGTGACTGGATGATCACTATGACAGCAGCATTTAATTAATCAAGAAGAAATAACTGCATCACATTTGTCCTATTCTTTCTGTTATTTCTGCTAGCAGAATCGTAAATGTTTACTATTATTTTAGCAACCAAACTTGTGCACTCTATGTATAGCATGTCAAAGGTGATTGATATCCAAAAGTTATTGTATTGAGACAGAATTTGGTAATTCAGTAGTTCAGAAAGAAGAAAAATATAATTAGAAATATAGGCACATATTCAGAGAAATAGGGATCACTATGAGTTATATTTTGATGCATTTTATTTTGAAAGCCCAGGGTACTACCTAGTCTGTGAATCCATATGAATCTCCACTGATTTGCAGGGTATCATGTTATCCACACAGAAGGATTAAATACAAAAACTTAAAGCCTATCCATTGCCTCCACAGATCACTATCATACTTGAAGTATTTTAGTGTAATTCCAGCAGCAAAGATTCTATATTAAGTAGTAATGCCCTTGAGGATAGAGTGAATTGCTTTTGTTCTAAACTCTTCTGATTGTCAATTTAAAATCTCAAGCTTGACTGCTTCAAAGTCTTAATATTCTACTAGATTTTTTTATAGACTTCTGAAACTTTGCAAAAACATAAAACATTTAAATACTAATATGGTTGAAATACCTAATCTGAAAATAGTTCTGTTTTAATCTTATGCAGTCTGCTGGACTTCTTGCACTTTAAAAACATATTTTAATGTCCAATTGAAGATATGTCATAGCTGTCCAAAATTTAAGGACTGTTTTCCCCAAAGTTCTTTAATGTGTGCTATAGCGTAAATACATGTTTGATTTTGCTAACTAAAGGGTAATGAATTCAAGAGCAACTGAGTCATGTTTTTTAAAAACCGCTGAAACTAAGTTAGAGCCATCCTTAAAGCTAAATAATGGTTATCTGTCAATGTATAAAGAAAATGTTGATTTCCTGTAGGTGGTTTTAAACTAGTGTCTAAACTGAAAGATTTAGAAACACAGGCCAGCAAGGCTGGATGAGAGACAAAGCACACATCAAAAGTCTGAATGTGCCCCTTTTCACCTTGCTTTCTAAAGGTAGAAAAGCTGTACTTGATCTTTGAAACAGTTATGAAACCTTCTGCCCATGTTTACAGTACAACTAGCACAGAACCAGAAGGACAAGCTGCCATACACTGGAGTTGTACAATGACTAAAATTACCAAATTTGAAGTATATAGGTATTTAAATTCCTCATCAATTCCCATGTTTCCATCTTTCCTTAATATTGCCTAATGTAAGGTATAAAAGTCCTCAGAAGCCTTGAGCACTGTATCTGAGCTGCATTGTTCATATCCTCTTTCTCAATGTCCTGAAAGGTATATGAGAATAGTAATTCCAACCTTTTTATGGTAGTTAGATTTTATGGTTCAAAATGTTGCAGACATAATCTAGCATCAATTCACATATTTTACACAGCATCTGTCTTAATTTTTTTTTTTTTTGTTCAAGCTAACTCTACTCATCCCATAAGCTTTAGTCTTCTCCTACTGAGCTTGTGCACTGCTTTGCAAGTTTATGTTCCCCATATTTCTCCTTTTAAATTAATACAGCTTCAATATGTGTTGATCTGATCTCATGCTGTCCAAACTCCAGCATAGACAGTCATATTTGTAATTGTGCTCTTCTCTTTCAGCCCCAGTAACTTTCATATCCTTACAGCTTTGGTCTAAGAAACCTGAGCTTGAATTTCTACACAAGATAGGGAAATGGTCTTCTGCCTAGCACTATTTCAACATATATTCTAAACTCTAGGTTTCCAAACAAAATAGAATGTGCCTAAGAATCACCTATTTTTAAAAGAAATACTTGATCTCCCTCGTAAGCTTATTTCTCTCACTTATCCTCACTTCACTCCAGGTTTCAGAAAGAAGGTAGACGGGCATCTACCTTTCAAAAGTGCTCATGCACCACAAGGTGGGCATCACTGGGTATTGGCTACTTCCTACAGTCATTTGTAAGAGCTAGATTTAAGACATATCCCTGCACATAGCATTTTTCATTAACTATTAGAACATAATTTACTTCTGGGACATTGTTCTAAGACTGAAGTTGAAAACACAGCCCTGCAATAGCTACTAAGAAGGTGAAAAACAACAGTTACAGCTGAACCCAGGACAGACTGTGTCAGCACTGGTGACTCAACAGTCTTGAAATATCTGTGAAGTACAATTTGGAGACACTAGGAGAGATGCTATGGCTCGCAGGCTCATATCAGTTTATCCATATTGTACTAGTTTTAATCTTGTTTCCTGCTAGGTAGAATCTTATTTTAGTAAAGGTCATCCCCAAGTAAAATAAATGAAAATAAAAGATGTTACTAAAAGTACTTCTTCCTCAAATTTGTTTCATAATAACCGGAAAGATGCAACACATTGAATTTAAGACTAAACAACTCAGTGCAGATGGCGATTACCTTCAAGTGGTGAGATATGACAGCTGAAACTCAGACATAAGTTTTGAAAGGTAAAGTAAATCCTGTAGTGAATATACAAAATCCTTCTTTAATTACTTTCATAAAAGCATGAAGAATCAAATTAATTAAAATAAGAGCAACAAATTAACTGTTGGCAAAAGTGAGACACTAGAAGGCCCTAAATATGCAAAATGGGAATAAAATATAATGGACCCAATTTCATGTTATTTGTTATCTATTTGTTGCCATTACGCAGTAAACCCAAATAGAATAAATTAAAAGCAAAAGATGGACACATAAGGCTTAACAAGATTACAAGAAAAGAATAAGGGATCTAAGTGTGGGCATGCCAAAAATATAAAATATTCGCATTTCTGCAATATCAGAGTGCACAATGCAGTTCTTTGCTTAATGGAATTTTCCTTCTCTGTAATTACTTTAGTGTCTGGATCCACAGGGAATATACTTCTGGTTTTCCATTTTCTTTGTTTGTCTTTACAGTTTATTGTTGCTTGACTATTTTCAAAAGTCATTACTCTGCTTTCCACTTTGCGTGTTGGCTGAGGCTTTCTCTTATGCAGTGGTATGAGTAAAGGCAAATCTATTCTAACTCTTGAAGTGTTTTCTCTATATGTAAATCAAAGAATTTCATTAGATTAAGAGGTGAAGTGATTTTGACATTCTTAATTCTCATTCCTAATAATTTTCTTTATTAATAACAAATACTTCTGAAGTGCTGACTGTAGCACCATTTATTATTTCCCATTTAATCTTGTTCTACTTTGATGCACTATGAAATAACCACTGCATTTTAGATATTGAATGAATGATCTTGCCGTCATTTGCACCCCAGGTTAAGTACAAGTACAGCTGGCAAATTCTTACTGCATTTGGAAGCAGACCTGTATTAATATTTAAATTTATGAAGAGATCTTCTCTAGCCTCCTCTCATAGAAACATAGAATCATGCAATAGTTACGGTTGGAAAGCACCTTAGGATCATCTAGTTGCAACCCCCTGCCATGGGCAGGGACACCTCACACTAAACCATGCCACCCAAGGCTCTATCCAGCCTGGCCTTGAGCACCGTCAGGGATGGAGCATTCACAACTTCCCTGGGCAACCCATTCCAGTGCCTCACCACCCTCACAGTAAGGAATTTCTTCCTTACATCCAATCTAAACTTCCCCTGCTCATGTTTAAACCCGTTACCCCTTGTCCTATCACTACAGTCCCTAATGAATAGCCCATCTCCAGCATCCCTATAGCCCCCCTTCAGATAATGCGAGGCTGCTATGAGGTCTCCACACAGCCTTCTCTTCTCCAGGCTGAACGCCCCAACTTTCTCAGCCTATCTTCATACAGGAGGTGCTCCAGTACCCTGGTCATCAAAAATGAGTCAAAGGAAAATGAATATGAATTTCCACTCCTAATTGGAAATACAGTACTAAAAGAATAGATATCTTAAAATCAAGCTTAAGCAAGAAAAATTGTTTTGATTCATTCACTGAGGAGGATAAAAATACTATGGCTCTTAACACTCCTCACAGCTGCCATTGGACCTCCATCATCATTTTTCCGTCACTCATTTTTTTTTGCTTAACAATATTCAAACGCTAATTAAATCTCTTTTTCTATTCTCTGCACCACCAGGTCTAATGATTTACACTCTAGATCCACAAAAAAATTCTTTTTCATTACTTAGTATTTTATTCTCTCGTACTAAACAATAATCTGAAGTAACGAACTACGAAGAGTAGACTGCAGTGGTATTCACAAAGTTAATGATAAGCATTAATTTTGTTGTTCTGTGGTGATGTAAAAAAATGATATAAACATCTTCAAGATGTGAAATGACCAGCAAATAATAAGATGAAAGTGCTAGATACATTAAAATTAAAAAAAATAGTATTAGAAGGAAACTTCATAAGAATAATCTCAGTGGGAAGAAATTTTTTCTCAGCTTTTTTTGTTTTTGCAATAGTGCATAATCAAATCATAAAGCCCATATAACCATTGTTACATGCTTTAGATTTTTGAGTTTGCTACCAACTAAACCTGAAAGACGCACTATAGGTAAATTGTTTGAGCAGATGAGAAGTAGTTGCATGAATGGAAATTATTATTTTGTGCAGCTAAACAATAATAATGGCTATTCTTACATGAACTGATCATTTTCATATGCACATTTAAGATGAAGGTAACCTTAGTGTTAAGCTCCATGATTTTATGCACTGTAAAACACTGTTTGTAGAATAATTTAATAAATCAATTGGAATGCTACCTATAAATATGGCTGATAATTCTCAGAAGAGTAAATCAGAAATGTTCTGAAAATAGTGTGATTTATTCTTTCTAACTGAAATTATGGCCCACAAATAATCTGTTACAGAAATATAAAAAAGGTGCATATTTCTAATAAATGGTCAATTAATGCTCAGCTAGTTATCTTTCATTTTTCAACAATAGATCTTAAAATCAGAATTACCAGAGAAATTTGCAGTTTACTATATTTCTATTTCATGTTTATCTGTTCACAATTGCTTACTAGAAACAAATTTTGCACATGCACGTAGCTCTATCATCAAGCAAACCAGTGCAGGCAAGATATTTTTTTAACTTTGGCATTGAAACAGTATAACAGTAATTGCAACAAATATTTTTTTATTAAATACAAATTTTAATTTGGTCTCTGACTATTATTCAAAATCTGCTGCAAGTCTTAAATATGATGACTTTTAGAGGCATTAAAAATGACATTTCATAGTGACTGATTAAATAATCAATTGAACAATACTCAGTATTACTGCATGGAAAGCTGATATCTCTCAACATCATTAGTATGATTGGAAGAAAGGCTTTTGCAACTTCACATTATCTGAGATTGTGACAGATTTAATGGTAAATTCAGAGTTTCCATAACAGGACTCTTCTGACACCTTTGAGGATTGCCCTGTCTGACCCTCCAATATAGTTTGCAGCTATACAGAATATCTATTCAGTTTTGAAAGCAACATCTATGCTATTATGCAAATCAAATTATATAAAGTTGTACATTAATGTGAGATAACATCCTTTATTGTCCTGTAGTGTCACGGTGTAGACCGTTTAATCCCGTCTCTCTGAGCACTATTCCATAGCTTATTCTCATTCCTTTACTGCCTGAAGAAAAAAGAAAAAAAAAAGATAATCCTAAATAGTCTCCTAAGAATTACATCCTCTATACTCAGAAAACAGACTCAGTACTTTCTGCCTCCAATAACATCTTTACCTGTCAATATTTCCTTTGGTTTTATGGTTAAGCTACAAAATAAGAGAATTTTAAGAAATGATCTTAGTTTCACTTCTGAAAACAGAAGTAGATACGAGCATTAAAAACACTGCTGTCACTTCTGTGATTTATATATACTTGGGTCTATAATCTAACCATAAACATACATGAATGATATGCTGTCACAATATTATGTGCAAAAGCAACAAAAATTAACTTCTCTGAGTTCATAACTATATGAAATGATAGTGAACAGGAAAAATGTCATATCAAGCTTAGTAAAAAGGATTCATCAATAATTTACCAGATACAATAACCTTCTTCTTTTTTTTTCTGAAGTATTGAACTTCTGGAATTCAACCCACACTTAGAAAATGAGCCACCACACAGATGCAATTGAGATGGGTTGTTTCCTTTGTATAAAATGTAGAGACAACTTCAAGGTTTGCTATTCTGAAGACATAGAAGAAACCACACTGAAACAAGAGGCTTCCAAAGGTAACTAACAAATCTATTGTGTCAGAAACAAAAAAACAACTCTTCCTTTGTGAGCAAGGATACAAGGAACTGAGACACCTCATATTTCCTGTTATCCTGTTTTCACCCTGCAGAAACCGGTATTGTGTTAGCAAAGCCTGAGACAGCAAGGTAGAAAAATACAGGAAAGGGGCAAGGACAATTCCCTTTTTTTTTTTATTGTCTTCCCCTGAAGGAAGCTGGTGGCACAGAGACTGTTATCATCCATTGCAGAAAAAATGTTTCAAGAAACATTTTAATGGTTTTGATTCCTTTCAGTTGGAATGTAGGATTAGATACAACCATTGATCTGACGAACAAAAGTACATTTTAGTATCAAGGTGTCGTGGTTTAAGCCATAAATCAGCCACACAGTTTGTTCACTGACTTCCCCCTTTTTTCTTCCCTCTGCTCCTGGAGGGATGGGAAAGAGAATCGAAAGAATGCAACTCCCACAGGTGGAGATAAGAACAGTTTAGTAACTAAGGTATAACAAAAACCACTACTGCTACCACCAATAATAATAATGACAAGAGAA
>JAOEHY010039084.1:16875-28068 GCA_025447955.1 Psilopsiagon aurifrons
AGAGCATGAGGCTCCGAAAGTCCTTGGCCAGACCAAACATCACTAAGCCATAACTGAAAACATTGGTGTTATCAGTGCTGCTCCCAGGCCACAAGCCAAAAACACAGCACTGCACCAGCTACCAAGAAGGAGAAAAATGACTGCTACTGCTGAACCCATGACACAAGGTAAGCTCAATTTAGGTAGAATTTGGGCTCGGTAATTACTGAAGTTAAATCTGCAGTGGAAATTCCATCACCACATTTCAGTGTCTGAAAGAATATGAGTACCAACAAAACAATACAGTCCTCTGTCCTAAATAGTTAGGTTGTGGCAGACAGCAAGCATCTCCATTTTATATCATTTTGACAGCATGTTACAACAAACAAAAGACCGTAGCAATTTGTCTTGTGTACAGATGCAACATTCACCTAAAACCAAAATACTCTAAGTTTGACAGAATAGTGAATATGTGAGGTTTTTGTTGGTTTGTTGTTTTTTTTAAAAAAAGCTAAATTTAGTTTAGAAAAGAGAACAATGCTTAAAGAGAAAAAAAAAAAAAGCCTAAAATAAGTGCTGTCTAATTTCACTACTTTCTCATCTTGTACATCTGAATGAAAGGAAACTAAATTGTGAGTACTTATAAATTAAATGATACTTATCAAATACTTACCACACTGTCTATTTAGAAGCAGGTTTATAAGGGGCACAGAGCACCAGTTACCTTTTTTTGTCTAAAACCTGTTTGTTGGTTTGATTTTTTTTTTTTTGAGGCTACAGTTAATTATTATTGAATTGCCTAAGTTTCAGACAAAATCTTTAAAGATACTTAGGAAATCATTAAAACTTAAGAATTTGATACATTTTTTTTATCACGTTCATAATGAAATTAGTTTGGTCAAAAAATATTTAAACTGGTTAATGTGAAGGTCCGAGTCCTTTATTTTTAACGCATGAAAGCAGTTCCTCTAAAAACTATTTTCCTAATAGTCTAATTTTATGTTCCCATTAAATTCTCATCTTTGATCCACCTCAAAATGTAAGTATACACCTTTGGACTGTAGAAATGCTGGGGGTTTATCTGGTAGGGTTTTGAGTGTGCACAGATGGCTATTATAGATTACTAAAATGGGACTGTGCAATAACAATGCCAGCTGTGTAACAACCAGTCTATCTCTAAAAGAGATTGCAAATTCAAAGAGGGAATCCTTTCAGAAAAGGGCTGAGAGCTGCTTCAAATGAACTGAAACTCTACATTAGGAGTAAACAGAATTCTGGCTTTACACACAGGACAGAATGTTTCTAACATATTTGCCATTAAAATTGTGGTTTAGTGAGTTGTTTAGGTAAACGAAAGAGCTGAAATACTGTCCTTCATATTACAGCAATTATGTCATTATCCACTCATCTTCGATTTATTCTATTTTTTCTAATCTAACCATAAAAATATTAATTCTAGAAAGACTAGATCAGTGGAGAGAGTTACTCTTACTCCATACTGAAGCACTGTAGTATTATAACCATATTTACCATATTTATACTTAACTAAACAACTGAATGTAGTGGCCTGACCCTGTATGGATGTCAGGCGCCCACCAATGGAAATCATTTTACCAGAGTACAACTCTTGAGAACCAGACTTCTACAAACTCCTACAGAACATTTTGTCTAAATCATGTACTGCAAATTATTTGCTACAGAACTCAGCACTTTGTGTTTTCCCATAAATGCAAAGACCCTACTCCAAGAACTATGAAATATTCATCTACGTAAATCACTGAGTTTGTACACAAATGCTTTTTTCTGCATATATGCAGATATTCTTGCAAACATCAATTCAACAACTGCTTGCCAAAACAGAAATTCTTTCTTATTATACAATAATAGGGTACACTATTAGCAGTTAGATGGACCAATATTCAAAACTGAACAGTTATGAGGAATTTAAAATTATTATATCCAGCACCCTGAATAGCTTTCCACCTAAATTTCTTCATCCATTTTCACTAACATGATTTTTGGACTATTTCATGCATAAGTTGATCAATTTAATGAAAGGTACAACTAGTCCAGCTGGTTTTCAATAAGAAAGTAAAAGGAGTAACACTCATTTTCTAAGATACATTTTTTAATAAATGTTAACTTATATCTGCAAGGAAAAAAATATTATAGATAGAACCATACAGCTGAAAAAAAACCAGCATTATTAACAAAACTGACTCGGTTAAGGCTAGTATGATTCTTCCCTTTCAGAATATAAAATCCATAAATATACATATAAAACTAAAGGTGAAAGACACAAACAAGTTAAAAACCTCTTCAATAGATCATACATAAAATATATGGCTTGAGGGTGTAGAAAATATTCTTCTGCCTGGCTAAGTGCGGGAATTGCTGCAACTACCATCATGTCATTTTAGTAACAGAAACAGACTAAACCTATAACCTTACAAAAGTTCCTCCAGCAATGTCAGCTGGAGTTCAAGTACTATCAGAGATTGCTGAAGTATCCTTTACAAAGGGAAGTTACTGTCCTGTTAATATTATGTTGTTTTCCTGATTTATGTCCTGGTTTATGACTAAAATACCACTACTAAAGCATAAAATCACAGATTTTTGTAAAGATATAATATTCTAATACTAGTCTTTCCAAAAGTTTATGTTTTCTCAGTGAAGGAGATTATCATTTAGTGCTTCTATTGGGGTACACCAAAGCTTCTGAGCTGAGATTTTTTTTTTCAGATTTAATAGCTCTTTTATAGACAACTGTATCATAAATTGTTTTAACTATTCTGTTGGTCTTTTTCTTTGTTAAGAATTATTACTGTGCCTCTGCCTTAGGAGCTTTAGTTGCTAATTCTCCAGTTTCTTACATCAGTTTAAGGGCTCCACTTCCTGGAAGGCTCCTAAGATTTTATGTAGTAACATTTTTCATACTCTAATCTTCATCTGTGACATGGCCTCTTTCTTAGTTTGAGGTGGACTATTTAACTTGGGCATTAATATGACACACACTGAAGACTAAGAAAACCTGGTACGCTCAATAATTTCCTTCTAATCATGCCACAGAGGGAGTTATCAGAGCTGAAACTATAAATAATTTTTTTGAAGTTACATTAGATTCATATCAGCAGAGTACAGTATTTTTCTTTTCATGCAGGTCCAAACCAGTGTTTGATCAACTCTCTGATAGTCTTAAAAGGTGTTTCATTCACTGCACATGATGATAAAAAAACCTCAAAGAATTCATTTGGAAATGGTCATAAAGTACATTCTTTGGCTAGGACAACTAGACAGATGATAGCAAAGGTAGAGAGTAGTCAGCTAGATAATTAAAAGCTAGCCAATGCACATTAATGGAAAAAGCTGCTTGCAACGCTTTTTTGCAGCCTAAGAGGTTGACAAAAACTGGGTGTTCAGTTTGAAAATCCACCTAAAGCTAGAGCCCCAAAAGCAACACTCTCTTCCTTTTACTAGCTTCATTCCTCTCCTTCCCAAGCGCTTAGGCAGAAAGAGATAGGAAGTGAATAACTTCTTGTAGACCTTGAAGAAAACACCCATTCTGACAAGATTGCTTTCAGGAAGAAGCAAGGTGAGAGATCGAGCATGAGATCATTTCACACGACACACAGAATTATGACTGAATTTTCCTAACAGCAAGAGTGGTCTCTGGCCACCCCTAAATTCATGACATCAGTGAAGTTTCTCAAATCATAGCAAGAGAAGATCAGACTCATCATGTATTTCGGACTAATTGCCATCATAGTATAAGAGGACATACTCTGTAGCAGATAGACCAGAAAGGTCAGGGCTAAACTATTGATTTTTTTTGGCTGCCCATAGCTTTAGCTTTTTATTGCATTTTTTTTTTTTCAACAGAAGTTCATTACAACTTTGCTTGTCTGCTCTCAATATAAACAAGGTAATATTTTTTGCTACAAGAAAAAAGAAACCATCTAGAAAATATGCACAACGGATATTATGGTTTTTACAGTTATTGATGCAATGGAAAAAATAAAATTGAATGTATTTATTAAAATAATAAGTTGGGTTGGGGGGGAGGGAATTTGTTTATTTGAATGCTGGGCTTTTTTCCTCCCAGAAAATACATTTACTAACCTGTTTATGTTTGGTTAGCCCACCATGCACAGCTGTTTTCTTGCATTTAGCATATGACATTTAATTGTTTGGCAGAGCACAATATTTTTAGTATATTTAGAACTGTGTAAACATGCACCACCTCTAACTAGGATTTCTGAGTGACACTGGCTATCTCCTGCAGTTTCATGTGTTTATATATGCACACATTTACACATACTTATTTTAAATATGGTATAAAATCCACTTATCTTTTATTCACCAAAGCCAATTAAAGGCTGTAAGGTTAGAATCAGACTCCTTCATTTTGCATCACAATTTAAAAGGATATGTCTCTGACAGTTTTTAACCTTTTTTTTTAATGCATATCTCAAACACAGCTAAGAAAAAAAACCCAACAAAAAACAACATCAACCAAGCCCAAAATAACAAAACTTTCTGGTTTGGTACTTTCATTCTTATTATAAAGAATATGATGAAAACAAGACTGTGTGGTCAGAGAGAGAGACTACTTGTAACAATCCTGGAGGCAGTTTTTTACAGCTTTCTTGACACTATTCTGCTACGAAGTTACAGGCACCATTTTCATTTGTACTTAGTCAAAACCACTGGTCTCATCTCCCTGTTGAATTCCTAGTGACACTTTATTCTGTTGTGGTTACTTTAATTGTTTTGTACTAGTTTATATTCAGGCTTTTTAAAAGATTATAAATGTGACCAATATCTTATGTATCAAGTTGTAGAACTCACCTTTAATAACCTAGATCCAAAACACCATCAGGAGGGAAAAACAGAAATGGATTCCAGGAAAAGAGCCAAAAACTATTTTTTCCCACATATATGTTTTTTTTGGCCCTGTAAACATTTTCTGAGCTGGAAAAGGCTGCAACATATTTTAATGAATTTAGATCTCTGTCAGCCCTCTCAAAGTGCTGTTATTCCCAGTTTTGCAAAATGACTGTAAAAGCTCTCAAAAATAGCACTAATAGCAGTGAAAAAGAATTCTTCCAATTGTTTTCTTATTCTATTATCCAAGGTAATAAATTTGCAGGACAACATTAATGGGGAAGAAAGAATACATGCTGTTGTCTGTGACAAGTTTGGCAATGCCTGGATGCAACTAAGCAATACTAAAAGTTTGCAATAAAGACCAGCTATGTTATTGTCTTTTGAACTAAAAGGAGCTCCAGCTGAACCAATAGTTTTGTCATGACTTCCATTTCTAGCTATAACAAGCAAGGCTAAATCATAAATGGAATACTTCAGTGATATTTTCATATTTATTCACACATGCATCATGTTATCCACAGTGGGACTAAATAGCATCATAGATGATTATTGTGCAAAGGAGTAAAATCAGAAATGTTCAGCCTTACAGAGACACTTCTTTTTTTCAGCTGCCTTGGACAACAGGTAATTGCAAAGGCAAGTGGTGAAGCATTTTCTAGCTTTTACTGTATACATCTGTGCTAACACTTCTGCCAGTGACGCATTAGTATTCATGGTCTGTCATCTGATCTGTATTGGGTGGACCAGGAAGGGAGAAGGCATCTGTTTGCAGCACAGCTCACAAGTGAGGCTGGGATAGATCCCGCAAGAATATTTTTCAAAATTATACTCTTAAGAGTCATATATACCTCGATTTTCCCCCTTGCACCTTGACTTTTCTCTATCTTTTCCCCCTTTGCAGTGTTTTACTAGAGATTGATTTTGTACCCTCACAGTAATAATGCTATGTTTTTCCAAGCTCTAGCAGTTTGTGGAAAAGCAAGTCGTTCAGCCCAGGAATAATGAAGGGAATGAGCAGGATTACAGCACAGCATGGTGTCCTACAGAGACTCCAGGGATGCCTTGTTTAGCAGTGTGCACCAGCAGTAGCTCAGTATTGAATTCAGATTAATCTGTCTTGCCTCTCAGCAAGAAAAATTAGCCTGGACAGAATATCATACTGTCACAAACCCAATGCTTTAAACTAAACTACCAGCAGCACTGTTCAGGACAGGGTACTCTGCCTATCTAGAAAGTACAAGCAATATCCTTCTTCAGTACTATCATCTGCAAATATGCCACCTTCAGTACTAATGGCAGGGCACTGCATGTGAGAATTCATGACCTTCTTTCTCTTCAGCTACATCTCCCACCAACAGCATCTGCGCAGATTGTGATGGTCTGTTTGGGTTCTCATACTACTTTAATTTGTTGCATCATAGAAACCATGTCTATCTGACATAAGAAAAAGGGAAACCAGTATGCATGCAGCTCATGTATTTCAGGACTTTTTATGTATGGCTAGGATGTCTTTAGAAATAGCTCATAAACATTCAGTAGACTTTTATTTTAACTAGTAGACATTTCTTTTTACAAACCAATTACAAATTTTTGCCCACAGTTTGGGAAAGTATCACATAGCCTTAGCGCAGTGCAATGCATGTCCTCTGTTGGCACATCTTCCATACATTTTGGCAAGCCAAAGCTAGGGCCATTGCTTTCATCTTACAATACCTGAATAAAAATTTACTTTCAAATACTATCTATACCTTTATTGACACTTTTATTGTGAAAGACAGAACAGAATAATCAAGGACATTATTTCCTAATAAATATTTCTTATACATCAGTCTCCTTCTCCCCCCAAGCTCTGATAGCTCATTAAATGGGCAACTTTTGGTAGGTACAGTAGTAGACCAGGTAACAAAATTTTCAGTTTAATATACAGTTTTACTGTTAATACACAGTTTTTACTGTATATTAACTGTTAATATTTACTGTTAATATACAGTTTTACTGTTAATATACAGTTTTACTGTATGGTAACAATAACTGTATATTAACAGTAAAAACTTTAGGAGAAGCTCCTAAATTTGCACCTTTGGTTTAATGGAAGGTTATTTTCTCCCATGAGATTCCTTAGCCTGTTAAGGACACACAATTATATGTCCTACTTATTTTAGGGTTTGGCTTCTCTTAGGCAATGTGAGAAGGTGCAGATGGCTTATATTATAGCCACCTTTTCTGAAGGACAAGCTGTTACTATAAATGATGATATAATAGTCTCATACTGTTATCCTTACCACCATAGAGCTGTAAACGTCAATTAGAAAGGTCTTGTTACATAAATTATGTACTCAGTTTCCATCCCTACAGAACTCAACTGGTCAGAGAGGATGGCAAGCAGAATGAATCTTTTTTTTTCCTGGCAAACACAATACTCCTACTAAATATACAGCCTGCGCTTAGTAGACAGGAAAGTTAGATTTTTTAGGTAGACCACACTGCAAACCGAAAGCCAGCAGAGAATGATCATTTGCCTTTTTGAATCACTCACAATTCATGCTGGACAAGTGGAGTCAGACATTCAGCTTGGAAGACTTTCAGATTTACAAAACCATATTTTTCTGGTTTATGATGGACAAAAATGTAAATTATCAACTGTAGAGAGAATACAATGAGAAAACTGAATAAATTTGCAAGAAGGAGTTCAAAGTAAAATTTCCTTTCCCACTCAGCACTCCACAACAAGCAACACCCAGGTTGTAGGAGACAGAGAAGCACAGAAGATTCTTTTAAGAAGCTTGTAATACTACTGATCTACTGTACTTTAAAACTAACAGCCCATGTGCATACAGAGATATTCTTGAATATATTTTTAAAAGCAAAAATAATGAAACAGTAAAGGTACAAGTTTTATATTTAGTAATAAATAATAGAAAAATATAACTTTTAAATTGTAGTTAAATGAAATATTTATAGCTAGTAGAGCAGGTAACAAAATTTTCAGTTTAATATACAGTTTTACTACAGCAAGTACACAAATCCATATAGCAATGAAATCTAAATCTATGAACTTATATGCATCTATATGACAAGAGTTCAGTAAGAGTCCAGGCACAGAAAAGTTGCAAATATTTTTTCTACCAGTATTTTATTAAAGAATATCACCTGCTAAACATTCATTTCAGAGTCGAGGCATATCACACTAAAACTTATGCTATACATCAAAGTTTTTGGCCAAGTTCTTAGGTTTTTGTCATGGTTTAAGCCCAGCTGGTAACTCGGTACCCCACAGCCATTCACTCACTTCCCTTCCCTTTCTCCTCCCCACTCCTGGTGGAATGGGGAGGAGAATTGAAAGAATGTAACTCCCACGGGTTGAGATAAGAACAGTCCAGTAGCTAAGGTATAACACAAACCACTGCTGCTACCACCAATAACAACGAAGATAAAAGAAATAACAAGAGAAGTGAATACAACTGCCCACCACCCTCTGAACGATACCCAGCCCGACTGAGCAGTGATCTAACCCTTCAGGGTCCCTGCCCCCAGTTTTCACATCCTGAGCATGACGTGCTGTGGTATGGAATACCTCTTTGGCTAGTTTGGGTCAGTCGTCCTGTCTCTGCTTCCTCCCTGTTTCCCCTCCTCCCTGGCAGAGCATGAGACTCAGAAAGTCCTTGGTCAGGGTAAACATTACAGAGCAGCAACTAAAAACAATGGTGTTATCAGCGCTGTTCCCAGGGTGATAGTCAAAATCACAGCTCTGCACCAGCTACTAAGGAGAAAAATGACTGCTACTGCTGAACCCAGGAGAGTTTTCCATTTTCTGAGGTTATAAATAACTGCAAATGTAATAACTTCTACCATCTTCCTTGATTTACTTCCTTTCTCCAGTAGGAACTGCCAGTTGTTGGACACTAGTTCTAGCCATTAGGTGACAAAAAAACCCAAAACATACTGTAGATTTATCTCTTCCATTCTTTCTCCCATATTATACTTTTCCCACAAAATGCAACTTTTAGCTAATGACATTTTCTTCATTGTAATAAAAGTGGCAGATCTAGTTGTTACCTCTGGCATATGAGAGGTATCATATGGCTTTAAAGAGTTTGCATGAAAATAGGACCTAGGTCAAAAACTGCTTGCAACATAGTAGTCTTCCCAGATCTTCTGGGGTGAAATAGAGAAAAATCATGGTCCCTCTCTTTGTGCATCTTCTAAGACATTGACCTCAAATCAGTCACCTAAAATCTCTCATTTGTCTTAAGACAACTAATTTATGGGAAATTTGCAACACACACCTCCAGAAAACAGTGACATCACAGATTTCACTCTATTTGATGCACTGAAGCTCTGCAAGATAAACACTATATCTCTTTCTTTTTTTTCTTCAGGTCTACTTCCACTGCACATCCTAAATTATTTGAGTCAACACTACCCAAACAAATAGGACACATAACCAGTATAAAAGGAGAAAGATACTCTTACTCACCTTGCTACAGGAAAGATCTTGAATTAATATGCTAATGCTTTATATTTGAGTAAAAGAACTTGAATTTAGACATACTAATTTCTCCTGAATCAACCAGTAAAAAACTTACACCCAAAATGTTTCTCTGGCAAAACATGCTTTCAGGTATGTGACTCTGAGACCATCTAAAAAGTCCTAGATTCTTCTAATCGAGGTAACCAGCAACAGAACTATATCCCTATATATAACCTTGGAAGTGCAGTTTTCCAAAGTTGTGTCTTAGATAAGCAAAGATCTAGAACGTAATTAATTGAGAGTTAATCTTAAAAAGTATCTGTATTCTTGCAGCACTTTAGGAAATACTTGTTAGGATTTGATCTGTCCTTTGCATCTCAAGTTTACTGTCTCTCAGAGTAAGCAAAGGCAGTATTATTTCCCAAAATGAAAAAGATTCCTAAAATTCAAACAACCACAGGACTTCATTCTGTTTAATTCTATGAGTAGTCACTCAAGGTGAACTAAGTTAAAAAAATCTTTATGTTTCAACACCTCACAAAAGGACAAGGAAGTATCTCAAAGATGACAAAAAGTATCCTAACAAGGACAAAAATTTCTTAATGCAATTCTGTAAGTCCTCACTTTCCATTCTTGAGTAACATATTGATTCTCCTTTCAATGTTTTCCATTTTCTAGGCACTGCAATAGAAAGCAAGAGAAATTTATACATTGACATGATGAATATTCGTATATCTTAATTTCAAGAGTTTATCTGAGGCTGGTTAACATATTGGTCTCCTTAGACCTAGACTGCAGGATGGAAGGCTGTTGCTCTGTGCAATTCAGAGAAAAAAAAATTAATATACTATCCTGGACACCTGGAGAATTGACGAACAAGTCTCAGCGGTGCAGGATGTTTAGGGAAATCAGCCTAACTTAGCCACATTGGTGATGTCAATATACTCCCATTGTTTTCTTTTACTCACAGCATTTTACTTAAGCAAATGCTTTTGTCAACATACTTGTGACCTCAAAGACCAGTTTGAGAGATACTGCTACTGGCCCCTGGCATTCAAAAATGTGGCACAACAGTACTTACAGGTATGTGGAATTTTCTTGTTTACAGTATCTTTTCCTATTGCAAAATTAAAAGGAAGCAATAGCAAAATGATCTGTGGAAAATTCTCTGCTTAGACCAATCTCCCTAATTAAATCATTTCAAATCCAGGAAAGAGCAGCCAGCAGCTCAGATTCAGCTATCTGCTCTTACGCAGTTAGAGCATATTTCAGGCAAGCAGCGTTACTCTCTTTGGACCAATAGATAGTTAATTACTTAGAGAAAAAAGAAAAAAAAAAGGACAGACTGAAAGCAACGCATTGAGGTACAGTTAATTGCATGGTAGGAAGGATATTAACGTAGAATGTGGATTAATCATGCAAATCAAATCTTGACTCTGAGCTGGCAGAAACTTTAATTAAAGAAGCATCTAGTTTTCTAGGTACAGCTAAAGGTATAATTCATGCATACAGTAAGTAAAATAGATGGCCTACACTGCTCAAACATCTCCAAAAGTCTTATATAGGAAATGAGGTATCACCTGCTAATGCCTTGTTAAAGGCAGAAAAGTATTCCAAAATATGGTAACTCTTAAGGTTCCTTCCGTAAGCCGAAGGAAATAGCAGCCTTCCAATATCTGAAAGGGGACTATAGGGATGCTGGGGAGGGACTATTCATTGGGGACTGTAGAGAGAGGACAAGGAGTGACAGGTTCAAACTTCAACAGGGGAAGTTTAGAATGGATATGAGGAAGAAATTCTTTACTGTAAGGGTGGTGAGGCAGTGGAATGGGTTGCCCAGGGAAGTTGTGAATGCT
>JAOEHY010039085.1:0-13550 GCA_025447955.1 Psilopsiagon aurifrons
GCGCTGGCACAGGGTGCCCAGAGAAGCTGTGGCTGCCCCATCCCTGCAGTGTTCAAGGCCAGGTTGGACACAGGGGCCTGGAGCAACTGCTCTATGGAAGGTGTCCCTGCCCATGGCAGGGGTTGGAGCTGGATGAGCTTTAAGGTCCCCTCCAGGCTGGGATTCTGTGATCTGTGTTAGAGGTGTAAAGACCACAGAAATATTCTGTTTGCAGTGAATGTCTTTGAAAGACCATGGGCGACTTTTCTCAGCATTTGCTGCACTCTCAGCTGCCGTAATTCCATTGGATACAAGTTGGGGTTTTGGAGAGCTCAACATCCTGTCAAAGATAGGCGTTCCAGTTTTCTTACTGCTCTTCATTTATTCTTGGCTACTCAAGAGGAATTCAGTCCTGCAGCCTTTCAAATCAAGAAATACACTTGAATCCTCTTGTATAGCAGCTGATGTTATCCCAAACTGAAGTATGAAGGACCATTTGTTTCCAGTCTCACTCTCATCCCTGTAAAATGCATCTCAGGGAACGTAACAGATTGTTAGGCTGAGCTTTCTGACTTGCAGAGAGGATTTTATTCCTGAAAGCAACAAGCACCCAAATCAATCATCCAGCTTGTTAAAGTGGAATGGGAAGGCATGAGCAAACCTCTGAAGGTTTTTTTCTTGGTTATATTCCTCATTCCTGCCTGGCTACTGCTTAAATGACTTGATAAGAATCAACAATAGCACTTCTTCTGCACTCTCTATCAAACTCCCTGGATGCGAAACAGTCATTAAAACAAGGTTATTTCTTAATTTACCTGCACCTTGGGGTCAGTAATATTTCTGATGCAGATCAAAACCGTAACAGAGCGAAGGTGGGGGCAGAGCTGGGAGAGCTCTGATGGGCTCAGGAGATCCAAGTGTGATTTCAGGCAAAACCACGCTCCAGATTCCATGGGTAGAGCTTGAGCAGTGCCTGGTTTGAGGGCTGCAATGGTCCCCAGTGGGTATGTGACTGGTGGAAGTCTCTGGAATGGGGAGGGGAGTTAAGTGCATGGCAAGGTTGGGCCCGTTTACTTTCGGTAGCAAGGCT
The DNA here is from genome assembly GCA_025447955.1 of Psilopsiagon aurifrons. Lineage (NCBI taxonomy): Eukaryota > Metazoa > Chordata > Aves > Psittaciformes > Psittacidae > Psilopsiagon > Psilopsiagon aurifrons. The sequence continues at coordinate 1,070 of JAOEHY010039085.1, forward strand.
GTTGGGAAGAGCCCAGAGGGTAGCCAGTGTTAGGAGTGTCAAGCAGGTAGTAAGTAGCACAAGCCTTGAAGCAGTGTTTGACTTCGCCCTAAACAAATGGCAATTGGCAGAGCAGCCAAACCAGCTCCGGTTGTGCAGGAAACCGGGAGCTGCACCAATTACACCGGGAGGCTGCAAGTTCCGTTTGCTCACAGGATGCTGTCAACACAGCTGCTGGGGTCTGCCCTTGTGGTACTGAGCTGCAGTAACTCTGCCTTCAGAGCCCGCCGATCAGTTTTATCCAGAAGTCTTTCAGGTGCTGCTGTTGTACCTGAGAGCAGTGCCAGGCAGAAGGCACAGCATTCCTATATAGGTATGGGGATGCGACAACAGGAAACACACCTCTCCACTCGCAGAGCTGTGCTTAAGGGAATTTATAGATTCACCACATGTGATACCTTGGAAACAGTGTAATAGCAGCACTGAACACTGCCACCAAGGCCGGCAGTGCAACACTCGCAGTCCTGCAGCAACGATCCCTTCCCCTCCGCTGCTCTGGTTTGGGAAGCGGAGGGAAGGGAAGGAGCTGTGCTCAGCCTCCACCCGTGCTCCTGTGGATGGGGATAAAACTCCCTATTGGACCACAACGAGGTGATTAATCCTGAAGGCTGAATGAGCCACACGTGGCTCATTAGTGCGGGTGTATTGGTGGTATTACTCCCGATCCCTTCAGCTCTCCTAGGAGTATCCTTGAAGGCAATGTCCCCATCATCCCCTACTGCTACTGCCTGGATTAGTGGCACTTTTCAAGGGCTCGCAGGGCATTCAGCAGATTTGAGGCTGTGCCTTGTCTTCCAGGGGCTTCTGGGGAGCCTTGTGGAAACTCCTGTCAGGTTAGAAAGGTAGCAGAGGATGTGCTGGAAGTCAGTGTTTGTAATACTGGAAATGAAGGCAGGTAAGAGGATTCAGTCACTGGGTTCTGGGAATCCTGTTTGCTGTTGTTTGGTTTCAGCACAAGGAAATCACTGCTGTTGCTGCTGGATAATATATTGTAATAATGGTATGAAATTATTACAGTGATGATGAAGATAACTCACAGGCTCTCAGCTGTGGTAGGAGACTGTTGAGGTAGCATGCAGAAACATGCTGAGAGGCTCATCAGTCATGAAGATCTATCAGGTTTTTGGACAGTGTTCTGTTTTGGGGTTGTTATTAATTGTGTTGGCATTGCTCTTGTTTTCTGCTCCTCCAGAGGTGTATGTGGCCTTTATTTTGGTGGGCAAATAACTTTGGGGACACATACAGACTGTTTACTTGTTCTTATTTATCTTTGCAGCTTGACAGGCACCACGGTGCCTGATCTCATTGTCAGCACACACCACCAGATGTGGCTCCTCTTCCAGACTGACAGTGTCAGCAACTTGCTGGGATTCAAAGCAACGTATGAAGGTAAATCCAAGCCTGTACCCCCAAATTCACCTGGTTTAAAGGGAGCAGGGGTGAGAGGAGTGCAGCTGTTGGGGAGAACAGAAAGATGCTTCTCTAAACATACTGATGCTCTGCAGGTTTTTTCTTCCTTAAAACTGAAACCTTATTCCAGTAAGAACAGCTTTCCTGATTCCTTTTCCATGGAAGCAGGCTGGGTGGGCAATGTTTCGTTGCCATTTCATGTGCTTTATTGGAAAAGAAGTGGTGAATTTCAGCTGATGGCAACAGACTGTCTGCAAGAGAAAATAGATCAAGTAATGGGTGTTTCCAGGACTGCTTTAAACTGTGCCTAGGCTGGGGTAGTACAAATGAAATAGAAGTTAGTGCTGGGAGTTTGCAAAAGAAACTCATGAAGTGCATTAGGATGTGAATGCTGAAGTGTGCCATAAGCCTCTGCTTTTACTGCTGTCATAGGCATTTGCAAAGGTAGAGAAAGTGGGATGGAGAAGTATTCCTTCTAACTCACATCAGTGCCTGGGGATTCAGGCTGAGGCTTTTCTTAGGTTCCTGCTTTGAGTTTATGGATTTTTCTAGGTATTTCCATCTTGTGTCTCCTCATTTGGGGTGAACACCAAGGATGGCTTACTGTTCTGGTTCTGATGCCTGAAAGTCAGCACACCAGCCTTCACCCAGACATGGGGGCTGCTCTGAAACATCTGCGTAGCAGCAGCTTCCACTGACATCAGCAGTAATGTTTAAATTGGCTCCTTTCAAGGGTCCTAAATTCACATTAGTGTTCATTCATTCCTGCAAATGTTTCTCTGGGATGTACCATGTTTCAGGGAAGTATCAGTTGTGTTCGCACCGGGACCTGCCCATGGTAGTGCTGCTGATGGATGCTAAGTTGGGAGTCTGAAGGGAGCTGACCTCCAGAAAACCGAACTGGGCTGAACGCTGGCCTGTCCAGTCAGGCTGAGCAGTACCTTGGAGCAGGGACTGGCTCCTGATGCTGGAGTATTTGAAGGATGGCGGGACCAGGTCAGCAGAAAAGGCACAGAGGGGGATAGATGAGAGATAATGGCATTGAAAAGGAAAAATCCAGCCAGATTGTCTAGGGAACATCATAATGGTACTGTCGGTCTCAGCGGCTCTGAGTGCTCCAGTGTGAAAGCTTTGCTGTCTGCAGTGTTGTGCTGTCTGTCTCCTGCCACGTCTGTCAGTGGTGATTGCTGGCAGCTTGGCAGCACGTGCTGCTGCACCCAGCCCTGCTGTGATGGGTGGAAGCGCTCTCCAGCTCTGCTTTGAGATCCTGTCTGCTTTGTTAGTTTCATCCCAAGGGCAATGTGGGCGTATTTGTTCAGTCTGTTGATAAATCTTCAGTTTACCCTATACTATAGTACATAAAGATGCAAAGCACATGATTTAGGGACTTCCTTACACTGTTGTTCATCTTCTGTGAACTCTGGATCTATGAAGAGCACGACTTTTCCCTCCTCTGACTTGCCCTGATGTTATTGGTACTTGATCTATAGCAAGGCTGAGCTGCTCTTGCTCCCTCTGACCTCACCAGTCGGTTTGGGTATCACCATTATCATTCATGCTTTAGAGTCCTGTTGTATGGAGATGCCAATGTCAAATGTGCTTCTCCCTTCCCTACTTTACCCACGCTGCTGCTGCCTGTTTAGCTGTACCCTTCCATGTCCATAACCTCCTAGAGGAGGGAAAAAAGGGAGTGTTCTGGCTCTGCTGGGCCCTGGTGAGCCTTACAGGAGGGACATTTCCCTGGGGAGCATCTGTCCTCTGCATGTATTAGGCGTAGAGGCTGCTCTTTGCCTGTGGTTGAAATCTCTTCTCTTTTTCTGGCCATCTCCGTGTTTTTTTGTACAGCACCTCACTGACCTTGAAGGATGGGTTTGTGCATGGACAAAGAAACACTCCATGCCTGAGGCCCATGCTGGTGCTATCCTGAGGTTAAGCAAACCTCCCGTCAGCCAGGCCATAAAACTCTCTTAGTTTTTGCAAATGCTTTGAGTTACAAAGCAAGAGACATTTAAGTAAGAGGCAATTAGCACTTGCCAAATACATTATGAAATTATATACAACTTACTAACAAGTTTCAGTATCAGTTTTATGGCCATGCTTCTTCCTAATTGCGAGAGGAAAATTACAGCTAATGGGGCTATATAAAGTCAAGACCAAAAATCTGCCTAGTACAAGGGCAGAGTATTGCTTATAGAGTATGTTTAAATAGCCATCTATCCTAAAACATGTGAGGTTTAGTGTCCGTTTGAAGTGTAGTGCAATCATAAAGCCTGTTGCTGGGGCTGAAGCAGTTATGCTCAAGAGATTTATTGATGCACAGACTCAAGGACCTGTTGGAAGGACCATGCTGAGGAGGGCAGTGTGCCATCTCATTCTTAATGGAGGGATCCCAAGAAGGGGGAGCCAGCCAGGTCCTTTTGCTTCACTTCTGAGTAAAGGGGAAGGAAGGGGACACAAAGCACAAGGAATCTGGATTCAGATTTATCCAGGTCTGCACTGCAAGATGGGATGTGTTTGAAAGAAATGCTCAGTGTGACAGCATTGATTTTCAGTTAAGGCATGTCAGTCTTTACCAGCTGAGGATCTGGCTCATTAATGTTCATGAAGATTACTCTAAATCTGCCATGTCTCAACTGCAGCCACTTTCATCCTTTTAAACAGACATTCTCTCATAGTGGTGAGCAGTGGCTTGGGACTTCCAGTGCTTGTCAGAAGAAATTTGTATTAAGCTCCACTTTGCTAGAAAAGTCCTTTCTTTCTCACAACTACAGCGACCTGATTGATACTGCAATTTCGGGCTTGGCTTGTGAGAGGGTGCCTGCCTCCTGGGGCCTTATCTTCTCTCTTTCCTTTAATCTCAGCTGGCTCCTTCCCCTTGGAGCCGATGCCTTCCACAGGCGTGGGAATGGCTGTTCCCAAGTTCCCGGGTCAGCTGTGCTCCCTGGCACGCAGCACTGGTTTTGCCCAGTGAAGTGCTCCCGGGTTTCCCCAGGAAGCCCAGGTAGCTTTCCTTGATTTCCTGTAGTTAGTAGTGCTATTATTTGTTAGGTTCTACATTACCAAACCCCCCAATGTTGTTGATGGTGGAATTCTATCAGGAAACTTTTTAAGTGTTTATAACTTTCCTGCTCTGCTTTTCCATTAAATGTATTGACTCATGTCATAAAACACGAGCGCTGAAATGCTGCTGAACCAACAGGCACAGAGGCTTTTAGCTTATGATGGGCTGACTTGAGCTGCTCCCAGGGTCACGTTCCTTGTATTTAAATCTTCTACAGACCTCAGCAGGAGTGATTTGATGTTGTGTCACGGGGTTTTAACGAGCCTGCTGGATGCAGTTTGTGCATTTACCCTGCACAAGGGTTTTAGAACGGTTTGGTTTGGAAGGGACCTTCAAAGATCTTCCAGTCCATGAGCAGGGATACCTTTCAGTATACTTGGGGGTGTGGCAAAGATAAGCAGAAAGGACCTTTTCTTCTTAGCTTATCCCCTCATCCTCCTTAGAGGGTTTCCTCTTTAGATCCTTTTTTCCTCGTTGGAATCAACGAAAAGAACTAGGCAATAGAAACACCCTGGTCCTGATTCCTTCGGATACGTACCTAACACTGTTAGCTTTCAGTAGTTTAAGCAAAATTAATATAGGTCTGAAATAACGTGTGTGAGGTTAAGTGTTTTCCTGAGGGTCCTTTCGGGCTGGGGGCAGCATTTGGTGGTTTCCTCATGGATAAGTCTCTGAGTGCCCACAAATTCCACATCTTATGGGTGTTTTTGCTGGGAGGTGGAGTTTCTCTGGCTCGGTGCTGGCTTGCAGCAACAAACCCTCATTTTGCTCCAGAACTGAGTCAGGCAGGAATGGAAATTCCCACCAAACCCCAGGAGAAGGGTGGCCTAAATCCGGGGCGCCTGCGGCGCTTCCGTGCAGATGTGTATGGGAGGTTCTTGCTCTCATTGCTCACACTGGAAGTGTGGGCTGCTGCCTCTGCACTGAGCAAAGGGACCCAGATTCCCACCCACCACCAGAAGACAAATAGCATAAAAAGCTGATGAAAGAATTCTGGTGAAACACCTTCTGCTAGAAAATGCTGTTTTGTCAAAATCTGATCTGCATGATATAATATTTGATGGAGGAGTTTTGAGAGACTCGTGTCAACTTGTTTCATTTTAATAATGTCAAAATACTGGATTTAGGTGTTCTTGTTTAGTTTTGACTTTTATTATTCTAATGTGGAAGTGATTTTGCTTTAAACATTCATCAGGAGAAACATTTCAGTCTCACTGAAGGAATGTGGTTTGATATTTCTGAATCATTCATTTTGGGGATTTCTGCCCTGCTAAATATTTCATGCCTTTTCCTACATGTGAAAAGAACCGGAGGGGCCGGGGGATTTTCTCAGGACAGAAGTTCCATTTTCCGACCTCTGCAGTGGAATCAAACCCTCTGCCTTTGTTTGCCTGCTGCTAACAAGGGGGTCATGTGCGCAGTGGAGAATGGGAGCTCTAGTTCTTATTTCTCTCCCATTCTTACACCTATGCTTTCACTCTGTAGAGATGTTCCAGCTGGGTTCATGCAGAGTGACAGGAAAGGGCTCCACAAGCAAGAGGGGAGCCCGGGGAGGGAGGAGACCATTCAATCAGTACCTTGAGAGCATCTGCACCACCTGTATTCTTTCTCAGCAGAGGGTCGAAGGACTGATTCTCCCTGATGGCTGTGTGTTGTCTCGGTGTCTGGTCGCCTTAGCATGTCCTCATTTCACAGAAGCAATGGGTTCTCCAAACACTTGTGGCTCCCTTCAGCTCCTGCAGTAGCTGGAGCTGCTTTGCCTGTTGGTCTGCAGCCCCTGGCTGGAGTTTCCATGGCCACTGATGCAGGCTTAGCCTTGCTGAACCTAATGGAAAAACATCTATAGGCTTTAGGGCTCCCTCCCTGGAGTCAAGTGCAGCAGGAATGTGGCAAGTGTCTGTTCAAGAGTTGTGAGCCTCTGAATGTGGAGATGTAGCCTTCTGCTCCCCATGGCTCCATCAGTGCCGGGTACCGGGTAGGCTTCTGACCAAGTGTCAGCAGCCAGGGTGGTACCAGCACATGCAACTCTCCTTTCCCAAGGCACCCAGTGTCACAGGCTGCAGTGGTGGCAGGAGCTGGAGGCACTGGGTTTTGGGCAGCCTGCAGGACAGCTCTCCATGGCTGCTGCTTGTTAATCCTGTGTTTCTACGCTTCAAGGTGTGGGGAGGAAAGGAATAACGAAAATTAGCATTTGAAGGCTTCTGGCTTGTAGCAGAAAGTGTTATCAGTTTCCTGTGTCTCTGCCAGGACACAGTGATTGATGTTTAAGCCATGCACGCTCCCCTTTGATCCCCCCCACCACCATGGGGAGGGGTTGGAACTGGATGTGCTTTACTTTCCCTTCCAACCCAAACCATTTCATGATTCTGTGATACATAAATCCTGGTCAGCTGTTTTCACTGACAGGCAAAAAGAGAGCCCTATTTCCTGATAACTTTAGTATTAATATTAATCTATGCTAAATTATTTTGGGGATGCTTCATTACCTGGCAATGACTTTTTAGTTCAGGATGCATGCAGCAGTAGCAGAAGCTAGGTGCCTTGTTGTGACTTCTATTCAAAATACACCTGTATTTTGCCTGTTGCCTCAAGTCAGAATAATGATGAGGTGCTTGTTGTTACTCAAATCAAATTGGAATATTAGATGGAGTCATGCAAATCTTGGATTATGCGGTTTTCCTCTATAAAGCAAATGTCATAGAAGAAGCTTCCAATTCGGTGTAAGAAATTGAAAATGGGGAGAAGAAAAGACAGTGAGGCTGATCACAGATGATGGGGATAGAAACTAGAGAACGTGGAAGATGAGATGAATGTGAGGCAGATAATGTGGAGCACTAAGGAGGCTGGAAAGGAATGAAGCTTTGCAGCACACAGTGGTGCAGAGCAGGGGGCCCTTTTGAGATGAAATTGGACAGAGCAGAAGATAACAGAAAATTGTGTTCATGATTTATTTGAAGTCAAAATACAAGTGCAGGGAGAGGTTAACGGTGTGTTTCTGTGCAGGAAGGTGGCAGCTGTCTGCTTCGGCACCAGGCAGAAATGGCAGCGAGGTGGGGAGGGAGAGACAGGAGATGTGGGAATCCGACAATCACATCCAACTGTGTCCCCTTTGCTGGTCTTGTTTAGTGAGACGTGGTCTTCACAAGAGGTCCTTGGAGTGGATGCAGGGTAGGATCTCCTTGTGCAGCTGTATTTTCCATTTAGTTGGGATTAATTCAAGGATGAGGAAGCGGTTGGGTTGTTAGGAGGGCCTCTCAGTGGTAAAATCCGTGTGCTATGGCAGAGCTCTTGGCTGCATTCTGTGCTGCTGCAGGTCCCCCTCCCATGGAGGACAGTGCTGAGGGGACCGGCGCTCCCTTGGGGATGTGATGCCGGAGCACTGCCAAGCAGGATGCAGCACAGGCACAAGCCAGGTATTGCAGCAGCTCTGTGTCAGAGCCTTCCCCCATGCGACTTCTGTTTTCTCTTTTTCAGAGATTGACCAAGGGAGCTGCGGTGATCCCGGGATCCCAGCCTACGGCAGGAGAGAAGGAGCCACCTTTCGCCATGGGGACAGTTTGAAGTTTGAGTGCCAGCCTGCCTTTGAGTTGAAGGGCCAGAAAACAATTACCTGCCAAAAGAGTAGCCAGTGGTCTGCTCAGAAACCAGTTTGTGTTTGTAAGTCAGTGAGGAGATGGCTCTAAAATACTGTGTGGAGAGGTGGTGGTGTAAAGAGAATGTGTGTGCTCTGTGCTTGGTACCAGGGATAGGGCAGGTTCTTGTGGTCCACATCACTTCTGGAGAGAGAACAGGGCTTTGGTGTCTGAGACAGGAGGCACGGACGTGGGCACAGAAATTAATGTAAAACTTCATTCTCCTCTTCCCATTTAATTGTCCTTCATTATCTGATGGTGTTCAGGCTCCCTGCTACTGAGCCTCAGGTTTTAATTTGTTGCATGAGTTCTCAGCAGAAGCAGAACCTTAATGCTCTCAGTAGTGACTTAGGGATACAATTTTCAGACAGAAATGGGAGTTACATGTGCGGTTCCTCTTGGGTTTTAATGGTCTCACTGGCCTTTGAAGATGCACTGGTCAATCTGCTTTATTGTATTGACTGAGCCTTCACTCGGAAACCATGTTGTGTTTGGACATCACCAAAGAGCACAAAAGTAGCTGTATTTTCCTCAGTTGGTAACAAGCAAACTCTTGGTTTTGTCTCATCCCTATTCAGTGGGATATATTAAAGGCTTCGAACAGATGCTGTGGTATAGGGGAGCAAGACTGAACCTAACAAAATAATAGGGAAGGAAAACTCAATTGTGTGAGAGAGGACAAAAAGGGTGGGGAAAATGGGTGTATAAACCCCAGAAATGTTTATTTTTAGAAGTGTGTTCGTGTGAAATAGGCTGGTGTTCGATACTGCAGTAGAAAATGCTCCTTTGCAGGGTGGCAGGGGTTGTTATGTACCAAAGAGATTGCACAGCGCAGGGGGCAAACTGGTGCTCCAGAGCTGGATGTGGGTTCCTCAGGAGCTGAGGAAGCAGAGGCTTTAGCATCCCTACCCTGGCAGTTTATGGGAGACCGTGGGAAAGAAGCAAGGGCCTGTCTGTCAAACACTGATGTGAGCTCAGAGCGTTTGAGAAATGTCTGTTTGGGGACAGCAAGTGATTGCTTTGTGAGTTTTGCCTTTCCCAAATGCCGCAAGTCCCTTCCTGCTTGGTTTTCTAAGCAAATCAGCTAAAGATGCTGCTGAGGAAAATGGGGTTTTCCTGGTTATTTTTGAGGTGGGAAATGTTAGAACGTTTCTGTGCTGGCGTCAGAAGTTGGTGGGTTTTTTGTTTCCCAGGAGTTCAGATGAATTTTGAGCAGCTGATGGTTTGGTTGAGGTTCTTGCTGGTATTTGGCAGTGAGACTAAACCTATAGTTTGTGCCCATTATGGGAGTGTTTGACCAGAATAACATAGAAAGGAGACCTTCCAGTAAAGTAGGATTATTTTTTGGTGGATAGATACTGAACTGGGGCACCAAATCCAGCCCCAGTCCAGTCTGTGCAAAGCACAGCACAGGCATGAATCTTTCAGTTGGAATAATTCCACTGTATTCTGTTCTCTGTGGTCCTCCAGAGAGGATATTTACAAATCAAGAAGGCACAGTGTAGGTAGTGGGTAAAGTCTTTCATGGGCCTCTCTATACCTTTACTCCCCTATCTTTACTCTGGACAGCATCATATTAGCTTGCATGGATCAAGAGAGGTTAGACGACAAAATGTGTAACCTGGTGTGAAATCTGTAGTGCGATTAGCAATAACTCTGTAAATATTGGGAGACCAGTAAATGCATTGGGCATGAGGTGGGAAAATAAGGGAACCTGATTTATGTGCTGCTAGTTGGAATATGCAAACAATTCGGTGCTGCTGATTCTGGCTGCAAATGCGTGACAAAATGCAGATGGAGATTAAACAGTGCACTGTGGTGTATCCTGCTGTCCTGAGCAAATGATTTATGAGCAGACAGAATCTATTGTGGAGAACTCATTTCCTGGGGCTTCGATGACAAAGCAATATAAGCCATTTAAGTAATGCATCTGCTTATTGCAGTGGTTCTTAATTCATGACTGTGCCTTCATGATAACAGACCTTCATCTTCATCCTCTTTGTTGTCATTGCATCCCTTTAACTGTCCAGGGTGAGCATGTTAGGATACTTGAGAAACTTTGCAAGACCTTCTTCGTGCATGTCTTCTGCAAACCCCTTACAAGGCAAGGCATCCCTGGCCCTGCTGTGTGTGTTCAGATTGGCTCTGATGAGCTGAGATGCCTGAAACAACAGCACTGGAGCGTGGGGACCTGTAGTACTACAGCTGGATTGGGTGACACAGCCATCCATCTGTCTGTGCTCTGAGCTTGGTGTCTTGCTTCTGTGCACTGTGTTTGTCTGGGTTGATGACTGGATGGATACTGAAGACCTCTTTTTCTCCCTACTCTGCAACACCTCGTAGTGCTCAGATCGGCTCTGTAGTTACTGTTGTTCACTCTGACACTTGCATTCTCAAAGTTACAGAACTGTTCCATCTGTCAAAAGCTGAGGCAGCTCTCATAACCCAGGGTAACCTGAGCCATTGCTTTCATACAGAGCTGCGTTCAGTCTTGAAGCCTTGAAGGACAGCAAAATGGGCTTAGGAGATGTCAGGCAGATAAATGCTACCTAAAGAAAACCATTGTGCTACTTAGATGAAGTTTGTGCTCTGATGGTAATAACTCATAAGGGATATAATATTCAAACTGAAGTCTGCAGTTACCTGTGGCTGAGGGGATTATTAGGTTTATGAATGGGGAGCCAGCCCATAATTACAGCTATAACAGGAAGCTGGTGAGTTATTCAGTTCCTGCAGTGAGAATGATGAAGGTGTGGATAGACGTAGTCGGGGAGCAGGGTGTTTCGGGAGTGCCATAACTTCCAAATACATGGCTGGAATTACTGTTTAAACATACTCCTCTATAGCAGAAGAACACTCATTACCTGATTTTATGTGAACTATTGCAGTAGAAAGCCCTGCTGCAAAACATTTTCTATGACCAAAATTTGTTTCGCAAGGTGTATGTTTCCTTGCCAGGGAAAGGAAGAGCTAGCATCCCCTCTGCAGGGGAGTAATGCTCTCAGAGGGTTTCTGCAGGTCTCAGTAAGTCTTACAAGGTTCTTTGCTACTCTCCTCCAGCAGCTTCCATTTCCTTCCCTTCCCTCCTTCTCTTCCTCCTCCTGCAGCCCTTGCCCCTGGGGGCCTGTGACCTACACCCCCGAGGTTTCTGTCCTGCACCTTTAGCTGAATGGTTGACTCGCGCCAAGCAGTGCCGTCACTTGATGTGATAGATGATCATGATATGAACTGTCACGACAATATATACCATTTGTAACCATCTCGCTGAATAAGGGCAAAGCTTTTGCCTTGTTTTACCTGCCCTCTGCCAGTAGGGCTGGGAGAGTCCCTTCTGAAACTTGCTTGATTTCTGACCCAGGTTTAACTCGTGGATCTCAGACTTGCAGACTTCAAGTGTTCTGGACCCGTCCCATGCTCTGAAGGTAAATAAACCAAAGTGATAGAAACCAGCATTCTGTATGAACTGGTCACAGTGCATCAGGCAAACTGGAGGGAGGTTTCTGCACTGACCTGAGGGGTATTTGTTTGGTGTCACTTGCTGCAGCTCTGCGGAGGCTGGGGATAAATATGTGTGTAGATGTATATGCACATGTACGTTCATGTGGAGGGGCTGCAGCTTGAGTTGTGCTGCTTCAGAGCACTTCTGGGCTCCTCCAAACACTTTATGTCCATTGATGTGACAGTCATTACAGGGCTCTTGGTCATGCCCTGCTCTTCCTTCAGGAGCTTCTTTAGTTTCCAGTGACTTTCTTTTTGTTGTGTTATCGTAAGTGGATTTTGTGTTATAACCTGCTTAGAGCTGTAGCCATGCATAATATTCCTCTAAGCAGAACAGAAGGCATTTCCCAAAGCATTTCCAATTGAAATTATGTTAAATGGTGTTTCCTTCTGTGGCTTTGGTGCATATGTTAAGCTTTCTTCCCTTCTTTTTCACTTGAAAACCTCAACCACAGCCCGTTTCCCATGGATGAGCTGCACGTGGTTGCTGTGTTGCACAGGAGCCAGCAGCAGCATGGTGCTGCCACCGCTGGAGGCCGTGCTGGCTCGGTGGAAGTGGGGCATTTACTGTCTTGGACAAGCTGAGCACCAGTGAAACGCTTTGTGCTGTGGAGAGTTGTCTTTGAGCTGGCTGCAGCAGGAGGTTGGCACAGCTCAGGATCCCCATCACCATGCAGGTGTAGGGCACTAACACAGTTGTAGACTCACAGGCTGGTTTGGGTTGGAAGGGATCTCAAAGCTCCTCCAGCTCCAACTCCTGCCACGGGCAGGGGCACCTTCCATAGAGCAGTTGCTCCAAGCCCCTGTGTCCAACCTGGCCTTGAGCACTGCAGGGATGGGG
>JAOEHY010039085.1:13650-61344 GCA_025447955.1 Psilopsiagon aurifrons
CAAGAGCTCATCTCAGTCTCCCCTCTGGCAGTTAAAGCCATTCCCCTCTCCTGTCCCTCCATCCCTTGGCCAAAGCCTCTGTCCAGGTTTCCTGCAGCCCCTTCAGGCACTGGAGCTGCTCTCGGGTCTCCCTTCAGGAGCCTTCTCCAGACTGTCCCAGCCCCGCTCTCTCAGCCTGGCTCAGATCAGGGCTGCTCCAGCCCTTGCAGCATCAGTCATCCTCATCAGGCATTTTGATTTTGTGGGGTTTTCCATTCTTTTAAACATCAGCATTAATAGCAACATAAAATCTCTCTTCTCCTTAGCGCTGATTACTCCTTCTTAGTGTTTTTTTGTTAATCCAATATCAGCCTATTGTATCCGCTGCATAATCTTAGCTCATCTTCCAAAGATCACAAATGTTAGTTCTGAGCTGAGCTGCTCACCTTTGTGTGCACTGTCTGGTACAAACAGGCAGGATTAGGAGCTGCAAATGCAAAGTGCAATAGATGTTTTTCCCAGCAATGTACTGAACAGAACCCCGTAATTTCATATCACTTGGCAAGGTTTTCATTTAGCTCTAAATTAAGTTGTCAATTGGTCATTATTTTCTTTCTCTTTCTTTGGTTTTTTCTCTTTTCTTCTTTTCCTACCTGTAATTCACAGCAACCTCTGGAGCCTTCCCGAGGCAGAGTAATTTGGATAAAAGTGCGGTTTATAAGTTAGCAGTGATAAAAGCATAGTTTGCCATTTAAAAATAATAGCTTTTTAACAGAGAGAGTGGTTAACCCTTGGGGCAGGCTACTGGAGGCAGTGCCAGGCTCTCCTTCCTTAGTTGTTCATAGGTTGAGATGGGGGGTACTCCTTTCTGGACGTCTGTAGGCGTCGGGAATTGTTTTGTAGTCTGTATTAAGGAGGTGGACTGTTAAGATGATCACAATGATCCTTTATTGTCCAGCAATACTTCCAGAAGGTTTTCTTCTAAAGGAAATGAGGGTTGTTTCATTACAAGGGAGGTTTTCAGGCTTTTGAACTGCAGTGTGGGCCCTCGTTCTGAGGAAGCTGGACCCTTTGTGTGCTCTTTTATCCTTCATTCCTCTTACTTTTCGCAGTGCTGATGGAACAGTTTATGTCAACTCCCAAAATGTTTCTCCCTCCTGCTGAGAACAGGCCTTGGTTTTGCAGCTAACGTTGGACATGCAGAGGCGATTCCTTTGAGTGGATTTTGGAAGAAGTGTCCGGATTCTGTATCTTCTCTTTCCCCGTTGGTTTGCTGTGTGGGGCTCTTTATTTTCTTATGCTTTTCTCTTGTCAGTGCTTTTATGAAGCACCCTGAGATGATTCTCCTGATGATGAATGGCAGAGGCACTAATTAGCTCTGCCAGATGAGCTGGGACAGGGACTTGGTAGCTAACCTTAACCTTCCAAACTGTGTCAGCTCTGGGCTCAGCAGAGCAGCCATTCGCATCCTGGGTTTCTGCCAAGAACCAGGCTCCGTGCCTGCCGAGGCCGCATCCATGGCTTAGATGGCTTCTGCAGCAGATGTGTGTCCTTCAGGACCCATTAGCACCTTCTGCTTGCCCTGGATCTTGTTGGGTTCAGAGCAGCAAATCAGTGGTGAAATGCTCTTTATCCTCAGCCTGTTCCCGGGAGCTGCTGAGATCTTTCTCTGGCAGCAAGGGAAGCAAATTAAATGAAGGCAGGATTACCATGGTCTCTATATACATGAGGGATTTGTAGCTTTTGTTAACAACCTTGTTTCATGGTTGCAGCCATGTAAGACTGTTCCCTTCTTAATTTTAAGCAGGGCACTCTCCCTCAAAGCCCTTGTTCTGCATTGCAGCCCTGGTTTATCAAAGCACTGAGATTTAAATGTTTGCTTAAGCAGACATACATGCTTAAGTGCTTGGCTGGGCAGCAGTGGCACCTAAGAACCTTCTCAATTGCAATGAATTGAGTTATAATTGTCCCCCATGAACTCCCAAGGCATTTTATTGGTGTAAATTTCCCGTTTCCCTTTCTTTGAGTTTATAGGAGAGCTGCTTGACCAGCCCCATCCTTTCTGCTCTTCTTTGAGAGTTGTCTCAGGCTGCACATCCTACAGCATGCTGCTTGTCAGTTAAGTTGGGAAGTTTCTGTTGGTGTCTATATCTATGGAGAGCTGGATGCATGAAGCACCTGGTTTGAACCAGAGCCTATTTTCTCCTTGGTGTTACTGTCAGTGAGTTCTCTCCAGCTCATCTGAGGCGCTCCCAGCCGTGTGCTCAGTGCTGGTCGGGAGGATGCAGTGTATTGGGTTGTCTCCATCCTTGTTATTTTACTGATTGAATTGGTTGAACTGTTACCCTGATAGTGCTTCATGCTGCTGTAAATGAGCTGTCCTGTGCCAAGGCATCTGTCCATGTTCCTGACAGCAATTGCTCAGCATGAGGGGTTGCCTCTCTTCACATGAGCCTGGATCTGAAATGACAGTCACTGGTTTCATCAGGCAAGGAGATTGTCCCCTTCCCCTATCTCAATATCCAGAAAACAGGAATATCTTGTGTCTTATGTTGGCATCTTCAAGCTGATCTGCAGAGAAGTTTCCTAATGCCTGTTTTACTTTACTTCAGTGCTTTACACGTGGGGTTGGTGTTTGAGGAAGCTGCAGTGGGGTATTTCCAGTTTGCTGCTGCAGTCTGTGAGTGCAAGTTTCTCTCCAAGGCTCCTTCTGTTGTTCTCCATTAACAGAATGTCACACATGGCTCAAGCTGCCCACACACCCTCTGCTGCACTTCATCATGGGGTGCCGGTACCATAGTTGCAGTTACACGCTCTGGGGGTGCCTCACCCTTTGCAGTGCTGCAGCAGTCATCCTTCGTGCATGGTGCTGAGGCCATGGGGCTGTGTGGAGCTGAGTCCCAGCCTGTTGCAGGAGCAGCTTCCAGGAGATGGATGTGTTTCAGCAGTTATGGATGGCTCTGAGCACTGCAACAGCAGAAGGGTGCTCTGCTGAGCCATGAGGGAGGGGAGCACCACAAGAGCACTGAACTGCTCTGGGGCTTTTACCAAAAAGTGGCCATTAAACTTTGGTCTTGTGGCGGCCGCCACCAATTCCCGAGGGAAACTGCAGGGAGAGGGACGCTTCCATGTGAAATAAATAGGCACACAGGAAAGGATCTTGTCTTTGTTCCTTGGAGCACCTCCTGAATAACAGATGGCTGCAGAACACTGGCAGACAAGCAGCACGACTGTCCTGGTGCGGATCAGGATCTTCCAGTAAGTTTTAGGAACTTGTCTTATTCCCAGTAACCCCATGACTCTTCCTGTTTGGAGTGGATAGAGATGAAACCAACTTTAGTACTTCAGTGCTCTTCCCTGTGCACAGAGGCTCCTGTGCAGTCTATTTTAGGTTCACTGATAATATTCTCCTCAAGGTCTGGTACCCAAAACCTGCCCATTCTTCATCCTTCTTAATGTACCTGCTGTCCTGCGCCCGTCAGCCACTCGCTGGCACTGGCAGCTGCTCCGTCCGAGTTAGCTGCGGAGTTTGTTGCTCTGAAATGCAGAAAGTTCTCCCAGTTAGTATCTGCTGTAGACTCCTTGCCCTCACCTCCCCCTTGCCCTGTTGGTGCTTTGGGGTTTTAAGAAGGAAGATGCATCGCGATGCAGATGTGTTTGTTGATACAGAAGGAGGAAAATACAGGATATAAAACACTACCTCACAGCTCAACAGTGCCCTGAGCTCCCAGCACTCTCAGCTTTTGGGGTGTATGCTTCCCAAGCGAGGCATGCTGGTATTAACCAGGCTCCTGTTGAGCTCCTGGTTTTCCAGTCCATCACCAGCTATGCCTAGAGGGGGGATCTTCTTCAAAAGGAGAGGTAAGACAGCAAATCTGTTGCTGCCTTCAAGCTCTCTCCCATCGGTCCAAGGCTGTGGGGATGATACCTGAAAGCTGACAGAGAAGTCAAGAATTTGTATTGTTTCTATGGAGACTGCGGTTATCCCAGTGATTCCCTGCTTGGTTTTCAGCTCCTGAACCTTGGTGCCTTTGCCATTCCCATGCACTGCAGATGTACCCTCTCCCTGGGATCAGCCCCCTGTTTTCCCATGTGCAGGATGAGAGTCTGGGGCCAGCAGGCATTCCTTGCAGGAGAAGCAGTGTGATCTGTGAGGAGGCAGGATCTTCTGAAGGCAGAAGAGAAGAGAAGTGAGTTCTGCTTGGCCTGACCAGAGAAGTGCAGAAGTTGCTCCTGGGTGAAGGTGCAGAAACAAGCAGCTCTGCTGGTGAATAACTGTCAGATAACTTCCATGTCTGGCCTGGCCACGAGCATCATATGCTGTGAGGGGACCACCGGGCAGCATCCTCATGCTGCAGCCACATGTGCACTTGACTTGCTGCAACCTGAAGCAATGAGCTGTGTTCCTGTGCTGGTTTACTGCTCTGAATGAAGGCAGAACCTTGTGTTGACTTGAGTAAATACACTGTATGCGTTCATTAGTGACATGGGTCTCACAGGCTGTGGTGGGTGCTCTGTTGGTGCCCAGTTTTGCTGTCATTTATTCTGCTGTATTTAATAACGGGATTTTCCTTATTGCCTTTGCAGTACTTGACCAGTAATGATAATTATTGACCAAGATCAGTTTAGGTTATAAATGTGGACCTGTGCTATGCACGTAATGAAATGTCCTCGTAACATTTAAGAGCGATGATACTAAATACTAATTTCTGCCTGCTAGCTGAAGGAGTGATGGGTGTTCCCAGCTCAGGCACCCCCACAGGCAGGCTGCAGGTAGCAGGACTCACCTCTGCCTGTCACGTTTGCAGTGGCTGCTCGCTCCTCAGGGGCTCTTTGTTCCCCGCTGTCTCAGATGCACAGAACAGCACGAGGCAGGTAGCACTCAGCTGCCTTCCTCCTTTCTTGGGTCCTGTCCTCTTCCTTTTGATTGCACATTTCAGTGTCTGTGACATCTACATGAACAGCTTCTGCTTTTATGCAAGTGTCCAACAAAGCACCTCTGAGAAAGCAGAGGCTGATGTGGATCCTGGTGCAGCCGCACGCCAAAAACCCCCTTTCATGTTGAAGAAAAACCTCTCCTGCTTTAAAAGATGAAGAGAATCTTCGTATCACAGACACCATGAGCTTGTCCATGAACCTGCTGATCGGTTGTTGCTTCCTGGGTTGGATGTGGCCCTCTGCGGGTGGAGCCGAGCTCCCCACTGCACGCAGGAGGGCTTGGACACGGGTGCCATGGCTGGGGATGTGGGTGCGTGGGGCAGTGGCCCTTCTCCTGTAGCTTGGCTTTCAGCGGCACTCGTTACTTTATGGAACATCAAAAGTGTCATTTACTTCCCTGCAGCAGGGGCTGGTGAGGGTGTTTTTTTGTGTTGCTTTTTAATCTGTCATTGTGTTTCCTCTTAGCAAAGGTTAATTTTCTATTCTTCCCTTGCTCTGCTTTTCTCTCTTTTGTCAGCAAGTTCTTTGTTGTTGTTTCCAGAAAGGAGCCAGCAGCTCTGTGCTGTAATAGCTGTGCTAGCAGCCATACCTCTCTGCTGTGGGCTGTGTGATACTATAGGTCCTGTCTGAATGCTGATTTACCCCTTTGATGAGTTCCTAGCACTAAGACTTTTCTCTGTGCAGTTATTTTCAGTACCTATTCCTAGGCAGATTATACCAAGCTTATGCTGGCAGAATTATTTGACAGCATCCCTTAATATTTCAGCATCTAGAAAAGAACCCACATCCTGAGGATATTTTGCAGTTTGCTTTCTCTTTAATCTCTTCTCTTTGTTGCCGAGAGCAGGAAATAGATTGTGTAGCTCTTAGCCTTGATAACGTCATGGTAACGTCCATCTTATATGATCTGAAACCATTAAGTGTTGAAAGAAGACAGGGAAAATAACAGAGGGAGGGTGAGCATTGAACCAAATAATTATATAAATGCCAAACTAAAACCAGCCTCACCCTTGGTGCGGTGTCCTTTTGCCAGGAATTGGTGAGATGTGTGTTCTAAGTAATGGATTTTCCCGAGGGCGATGGTGGGGAAAGAGTTGGGTAAAGCAGATGTACATAAGAGACCAACATTGGGTAGGTACC
Source organism: Psilopsiagon aurifrons (assembly GCA_025447955.1). Taxonomy (NCBI): domain Eukaryota; kingdom Metazoa; phylum Chordata; class Aves; order Psittaciformes; family Psittacidae; genus Psilopsiagon; species Psilopsiagon aurifrons. The sequence continues at coordinate 19,708 of JAOEHY010039085.1, forward strand.
ACTTAAAAGACTGCCTTGCTTTCTCAAATGAATGGACTTTGCCAGCTGAAATACAGTATATATTGAAACCTTGAGAGCTAAAGGGTTCCTCCATGCGCACTCTTCCCCTCAACTTCAGTTGGAGAGACCGGGTTTAATTATCTTCCTGGGAATGGCAGTCTGGTTTGGTGCCTCTTTTTGGTAAGCTGCCAGCCAGGAGGAGTCAGTGATTTATTTGTGATGGGGAGGGGAAGGCTCCAGCCCACCAGAGCAGCCCTTGGCACTTGGGGGAGGCTTGGGATGGTTCCTGGGCTGTTCCTTGCCTGATGCAGCTGAGTCCTTACCAAAACCAAGCAGCTTTCGTTCCTCACTTCCCACTTGGCAGAGGTGTAAACAGCTGCACAAGGAAATAGAGACAAAGGCAAATTGATTCACAGCTCATTCTCAAAAGCATTGACAATTTATTGCTGTATCAATGATTTAATGCATTATTATTTATTGCTGTGCAGTTACTTAATGCAGGGTGCACGTAGTCTGAATGTGAGGAGTTTGTGTGCAGTGGGATTGCCCGGGTGCAGTCACATCTGCTGAGGAGCACGGGTGAAAAGCATATTTAGCCAATAGAGAGTAAGCTAAAAGTGCAGTTGAAAAAGCCTGCACTGTGCTCAGAGTTGCATCCACGGTTACCCAGCACTTGGATGGGGATGCAGCGGACAAGCCTGGGGGTGAGCATGGGGGAACAGTGAGCTGGTTCCTCACCTCAGGTTTACGTTGTGCCTGCTTGTTTAATGCTGATGTTATTTTGCATTGGGTATAGCCATGCATTTGGTTCTTGGGTGGGCTTCCTCTCAGGGGCGTGCAGGAGAATTCATGTGCAGATTAGCAAATCCCCACCTGGTTGAGTGACTTTTTCTTCCTGGCAGCAAAAGCAACCTGTGCTAGGCTGGAAAATGGCAAATAACCCAAAGTGGCACTGGAGACTTTTGAAGTCACGTCTTCCCCATGCAAATAAATCACTGACAGCAGGCAGTGAATGGAGCACTGAGCCCTTCCTTTCTTTAACTGTCTCTGAGAAGCAAAGCAGTTGGGAATTTGCAGGAATCTCCCAGCTCAGGGGATAAGGGGAGGGGGAAAGGTGACAGCAGCTTGCAGGAGCTGTGCTGCATGATTGATGCTGATTTCTCATTGCAGTTTCCTGCTTTTTCAACTTCACCACCCCATCTGGGATTGTGCTGTCACCAAATTACCCTGAAGAATACGGAAGCAGCTTGCACTGTGTTTGGTTAATTATAGCTAAACCCGAGAGCCGCATTCACTTGGCTTTCAATGACTTTGATGTGGAGCCCCAGTTTGATTTCTTGGCCGTGAAGGATGGTGGCACTGCCGAATCCCCGGTGCTGGGCACCTTCTCAGGAAACCAGATCCCCTCCTCTCTGACCAGCAGCGGTCACGTAGCCAGGCTGGAGTTCCAGACCGACCACTCCATGGAGAAGAGAGGCTTCAACATAACCTTCACCAGTAAGTGCCCTGTCCTTCCTCTTGGTTTTCACTTCGAGCTCTAAACTCATGGTGGAGACTAATAGGCAAGGGTTTGATCTCACTGAAACTCCTGCAATTCCCAAGTAAATCCAAAAATTAGGGTTTACTTCAGATTTGCAGCTGGGTGATTGAGGATTGGTGTCAAGCTTAGAGCTGATTGCTCAGGTTCTTCCTGGCTGTGAAGTTTAAGTGTTGTCCAGCAGTGTGCAACACACAGTTTGCCCCTGGATTATCCATCCTTGGAGCAGCCAGGGTTTCTGTTCTGCCACCAGCATGCAGCTTGCTGCATTCCGTGCGTTTTCTGCTCTCTCCTCATACCTCTGTTGGGCTCACTGGGCTGAGACACTGCTTTGTGGGGAGCTTGGTGTACTTGGTCTTGGGTGCTTGTGTTCATCAGTCAGTCCTATCACCGCTTGCTGACACTTAAAAACGTGCAAGACTTTGGAGATAAAGGGGAACATGTAGCAGTGTCTCGGCGTATAAAGCCTTGAAACTTCCACAGAGATATTTGGCTTCACCTAAGTCCAGCCTTCAAATCTCAGATGGATGCTGTAGTAATTTTATCCTCATATTGTCCTATAATTTTCTAAAGAGCATTATTAAACCTATTCAGCAGAACTGATAAATGACTTTGTTACAATAGCCTTTAGTGGCACAGCTGAATTAACAGCCCTTGGAGCCATGATTGCAAATCCTCTTTATTCAAAAACATAAAATCAGAGGTCTTAAGAAATTGTTTGCCACACTACAGCAGGCAGAAGGTTCGTCAGATGAAGTGGGTTGTGTATGGTAATAGCGCATAGCCACGACTGAGCCCTAGATCCTGTGAAGGGAGACAGCTCATCCAGGAATGCTGCTGGTCCCTCCAGGATGCGTCTCTGATGCATTACATACCTGTGCTGAGAACTGTGGATGTCCCCCTGAATAAAGACATTTTTAAAGCAAATTCTTTACTGTTGTAAATGACTCTTAAGTTTGCATCAGATAATGTGTTCTGACTGCTTGAATACCAAAAGGGAACTGCTGAGTCTTTCTCAGATACCTTGCCATCCCAGTTAAGGTATGAGAGAGGAGACAACATCCTGCTACAAGGGACAGATACCAGAGTGCAAAGAACAGCTTCAGCCTGTGTTTTCCCATTCAGCAGTGTGTATAACAAGATTGTCAGAAGAGTAATGATGCTCTGTAGAAATCTAGAACTCATCTGAATCTGGTCAAGTGCATTAAAGATATTAAAAGCATGTGTGTGTAATTAATCTGGAGGCGCTAGTCTTTAATATGCGGCTCATCTCTGAAGACCACCTCCCAGCGTGTGAAAATGTCGTACATAATTATGCACTTAATGGGGAGTGAAGGCTGTAGACTTACTTTCTGGCCTAGTTTTTAGCTGATGGAAAAGGGCAGGCCTTTAAACAGAGCTGTGTGTCTGTGCAAGTCCGCATGCAGCTTTGCAGCACCTGGAAAGGTAATTGCTGGGCGTCCTTCATTTTCTCCTAGTAATGATGACAAGCAAGGTACACAGCAGTCAGTCGCAAGAGTATGCTGAGAGGACCCTTACTTTTAACTACAGGGCCTTAAAGCTTTCATTTTTTCTCATTAACGGTTAACTGTTGTCCCCATTATGCAGATGCCTTAGAGTTTTTTAAAGTCTTTATTTTGAGTATTTGTGTATTTTCATATGTGAAGGATGGCTAAGACAATGATTGTTCTGCAGGCTCCTTTCTGGCCCCTCTTGCTGCTGTATCCCAGCACCTCTTACATGCAAATGGTTTTAATCTCATCCTTCCTCTCTCAGGGTGCAAATGAACACTTGCAATAGGGACAGGGGACAGAAGAATCTAAGTGACTTCAGCTAGATGAAAAGTTGAACGGTGAGAACACGCGCATGGGTGTCTTGGAGAAGAGGTGGTGGCGTGTATCTGGCACAGGCTGACTTGCCCATGTGGAACGCAGTGGCTTTGCTGGGTCAAATCCAAGTCCATGTTGGTTGGTCTTCCCTTTGAGTCTGTCCCAGTGTCAAGGGACAAGAGCAAGTACTGTTGCCTACGTAGAAAGTATTGTTTAATTGCTAAGTGTGTGTCCAACATACCTTTGCATTGGACAGGGGCAGAAACTCACTATTCTCTCTTCTTTCCCTCTTAGCATTTAGGCACAACGAATGCCCTGACCCTGGTGTGCCTGTGAATGGAAAGCGATTTGGTGACAGCCTCCAGCTTGGCAGTTCAGTGTCCTTCCTGTGTGATGAGGGCTTCATTCGGACCCATGGCTCAGAAACCATCACCTGCATCTTGAAGGAAGGAAACGTGGTCTGGAACAATGCCGTGCTCAGATGTGAAGGTGACTTTTATCATCTTTCCTACTAGTCTGTATGTGCAGCCTGGAGGGAGAATGATCCTTGGTGTTTTGGGGAAAAGGCATGACAGTTCTGTCAAGGTCCCAGTCAGATAACCCATAGGAAGGGTGCACAGTGCTGCCATCATATAGGCAGGGGCTCTGATTGAGAGCTGAAGGACTCCTGGACTTGGTTCTGACCTTCAGCTTCTCAGTTATGGCCAGGATTTCAGGCAGCTCTGGAAGGTGTTGTCCGCACAGAAGAGTTTGTGAGGAGGAAGAGCCAGCCCAGTAACCACTGAGCCCTGAACTCAGGTTTCTGACTTTTTGTGAAGTAAATGATGGGGATTCTTTTTATTAGGTCAGTTCTTGTTGCAACAGGCGTTTTGCTAATAGCAATAATAAAAGGCTTTGGTTTACCGATGACTCAAAGCTTCCCTGCTACTCTTGTCTTGAAGGGAAGAAGAAAACAGGAAGATACACAGTGACGTTTTTCTGTCCTGATTTTCGGTATATGTGAAATGTATAATATTTATATAATGAAAGAAGCAAAAGGTGCAGCTCTCAACTATGAGAAGTGAACACGCAGGTACTTTCAGCGTGTCTTCCTCAGTATCAGATCGGTCTGATGGACTCTGACAGTCGAGCACCAGAAGTTCTGCATTTACATGTCTTTGCTGCAGCAGCTACAATAGCTAACCCAGAAACGCGGCTTGGATGAAAGGCTTTAATCCAGATTTCACAGCTTTTTCCTAGTCCTTTAAAGCTTCTGCTATGGAAAAACGGAATAAAAAAGAAGTGAAAAGTCTTCCTCTGCCCTCCGTTCCCAGGGAAGTGATGCCCCGCTCTGGGATATTTACAGCAATCTGAATAACAAGTACTGTGCTATTGAGAAATAGTACTGTAATACTGAGAAATAATTTGGTCATGCATTGTTGAAGTGGATGAGCAGCAGAAATTGCTCAGTCAGCCCCATTGTCTTTCCGACTGAAAGAAGAAGGTGTCAGTTGTGTCCAATAACTGTCATGTAAAAGAAGCTGAACTTTTTTATAATCTTGTGTAATTTGTCTTTTGCCCCAGCAGGCACTAAAATGTCTGCAGGTTTGATTCAGGGTTGCCATTGCTTGCGTAAGCCTCGAAGTTTGTGTATTTGTAAGTGTAGAAGGGAAAAATGCATTAAATAATACAGCTCTAATGACCTTTTGTCTTGGGAAGCTTCGATAACCTTGTGCCATTAACTTGAGCTTTTTGTCTGTGATCACAGCGGTGATTTCTCTGGCTCACCCTTCACTATGCACTCGGTTAAGTGAACATTTTAATTAGCTTTTTAAAGAAGGAGGAGGTTTATAGAGCCACACAAGGCGTATGTGAGCAGCACCAGGGACTTGGACATGAAGAAACATGAGGGTGATGAATCCTGCAAAGTGCTGAGCAGGGGGAACACGAGCAGGAGCAGACACATTTTTCCATCCCATTTGATTTCTTTAGAGGACAATATGTTGCAGTTATTAAGGGTGATAGGATTTTGTACCTCTGGTCCATCAGATCCAGTGTGCTTTTGCCAGAAGAGATGATAATGTGCCTTCAGCTTCTGCTGATGGCACAAGGGACCACAGTGTAGAATAAATGCCACAGTCTTGTGATGTCCCTCGTGGTAGAAAAGACATGACTCAATTACCACAAGTATGAAGGATTTTCTGGCACCTGCAGCTGCTGAAATGCAAACTGACCTTGCAGTTTTCTCTGGTTTTATATCTAATAATTATTGTTATACCCTGTGTCCTTAGAGCCGCTGCACAAGGTCAGGCTGCTGACTCCCACCGATACAGCAGCAGGCTGCTGCGTCTTCAGTTGAAGCTGAATAGGCAATTGCCTACCAGCTAGTGTTGTTATTTCCATAGAATCATAGGATGGTTTGGGTCAGAAGGGATCTTAAAGCTCATCCGCCTCCAACCCCCTGCCTGGGGCAGTGACACCTTCCATTAGACCAGGTTGATCATCTGGATCTGATTTTTTTTAACACATGAGAAACAGCAGTGCATGCAAGCTGTTGCATGGCAGAACAGACTCCCCGGGGGAGGTCTGCATCTGATCATGCCTGAATTCTGTCATGTCCTTGTCCTCAGCACCCTGCGGGGGCCATTTAACATCACCCAGTGGAACCATCCTCTCCCCGGGCTGGCCTGGCTTCTACAAGGACTCGCTGAGCTGCGCGTGGGTCATAGAGGCGCAGCCGGGCTACCCCATCAAGATCACATTTGACAGGTAAGCACCTTGGGCTTCTCAAAGGGTTCCTCTCGGTGGTGGTTTTCCCTGGCTCCAGCAGTGCCGAGCTGTAGCCACCCAGAGGAGCAGGGAACGAACCGCTCAGCGCTGCATTTGGCAGCCACGTTCCCTCTCTTTCCTTTTGTTAACTCCTGACAAGACATTAGGATTCCCCTCCCATTCCTGAAGAAAAGGTGGGAAATGGTGGGGGCTTTGTCCCTTTGTGTTTTGACTAACTCCTGCTCATTGGCAGTGCTGTTTCAGATGCGTGTAGGACATGTTTGTGGAGGCTGAGCTCCCACGTGTTCGGTGTGCAGCAGCAGTGAGGATCCTGAGTGCTGAGTCTCTTGTCTTGCGCTGGATCTCACGTTTGAGGAGGGCTGAGCAACACTTGTTGCTGCAGAGGCTGTTTGGTGTTAGCACAGGAAGCAGGCAAAGGATCAGAAGCTGAAATGGGTAGGAGGGGAATGGCATGTTCTCAGTAGGAAGCTCCCTCAGCTGAAGGTCAGGCCATGGAAACAGAACCATGTTTTGCCCCATGGCACGTGCTGCCTTCCAGTCACGGGGGCACATTCAGAACTGCAGTGAAGAAAAATTAGTGATGCTGTTTTTTCACAGACCTGTTCTTGTGTCCCTTTCAGGTTTAAGACAGAGGTGAATTACGACACCCTGGAAGTGCGAGATGGCCGGTCCTATTCTTCCCCGTTGATAGGTGTCTATGATGGGACTCAGGTGCCCCAGTTCCTCATCAGCACCAGCAACTACCTCTACCTCCTCTTCACCACTGACAAAAGCCACTCTGACATAGGCTTTCAGATCCGATATGAAAGTAAGTGGAAGTTACTCATGCAATTGCATGTTCACCAGCAGCACAGTGCTCTCGGTCAGAGCCCACTGGACTCACTTTTCCCCTTTGCCAGGTGCTTAGCACTGCTCCAGTGGCTGGAGAGTGTGAAGCTGCTGCAAGGGAAGGAGCAGTTCTGCTTTCTGACTTACTTGCTTAGAGTTTTCGTGCTTATTTTAGCATCTGCAGAATGTTACTGATTTTAGGAGGCAGCTTTGAGTTCCCCCATCCATTTCATCCTCTTCCTTTGGGGTAATGAGCAGGACTTCGAGCTCATAGGAGGACTTGAACTTCCCCTGGTTTAATCACAGCCCGTTGCAGCTCTGCAGTGGGCGCTCTGACACGAGTGGGTTTGTTTGCCACAGCTGTGAAGCTCCAGTCGGACCACTGCTTGGATCCAGGGATCCCAGTCAATGGCCAGCGCCACGGGAATGACTTCTACGTGGGGGCACTGGTGACGTTCAGCTGCGATTCCGGCTACACCCTGAGTGACAGCGAAGCATTGGAATGCGAGCCCAACTTCCAGTGGAGCCGGCCGCTGCCCAGCTGCGAGGGTGAGGAGCGGGGAGGGTAACATCTGCAGGAGGTGGCAACCACCTCATCTGCAGAAGCTAAGCAGCAGCTGTGCAGCTCACAGTGGTGTTTGACCTCTGGCCTGTGTTGGATTTTGATGGGGTGGGCTTTGTTTTGCTGTTCAGAACTGAGATTCTTCCAGCTGATGGCAGTATGAATTGCTTCATTCTTTCCTTGTTATTTTTTTCTGCAGCTCTGTGTGGAGGTTACATTCGTGGTTCCAGTGGTACCATCCTATCTCCAGGCTTCCCTGATTTTTATCCAAATAACTTGAACTGCACGTGGACAATAGAAACATCCCATGGGAAAGGTGAGAGCCCTTTAGTTTGGAGTGGTTTTGAAGATGGGCTGAAGGGTGGTGGTCAGTGGGGGACAAGTGCTCCCTGTGTAAACCAGGAGTTTGTCTCTCAGTAATGGTGGGTACCATCATGGGATGTGCTCTGTCTCCAGCTCTGTCCTAGTTCTGCAGCTCTCATTTCCCCACTAGTGAGGAGCATTGCCAGCATAGAGGCAAAGTGCTGATCTATTAAGTCCAATCTCCTGTGCAGCACAGGTCAGTCTTTTATCTTGCAGGAAAATGTCAAGAAAATGATCACTGGGGATTAGAGAGCAAGTTTTATGTACAAGGGCAGGGGGTAATTTCTCCTGATCCAGCCAGTATCTGCCTGGGCTAAGCACAAAGGGTATAAACCCTTTATGGAGCTTTATGGCTCTTACGCCGCTGTCTCGTTGTACCGGATATCAGCACGACGGGAGCTATCATGAGCCAATTTTGCAAATTCCATTTGTATTACAGCAAATAAACTTGTCAATGAACAGCACAGTGCATTAAGGGAACTATCACATGCTGTGAAAAGTATTCTGTTGAGTAGCAGCAATCCAGCACTCCTCATTAATCCACTCTGCCTCGGATTGAGCTCTGATGAGGCACTGCATTATCCTGCAGCTAAGCTAAGCATAACACAGCAAACTGACACTCTTTTGTATGAGGAAGTGCAAGTCTGGTGGCCGGTGTGCTTTTATGACAACAGCAAAAGAAAGTCTCCTGACGGAGCTATGCAAGGCTTGACAAAACACGGCGTATTTTCAGGTACAAGGGATATGTCTGCATAAGTCTAGGGGCTTTTTGTCCCCTGTCCTGTGAAAGATCCTGCTGTGGCCAATTCAGTAGTAAAGGAAACACCCATTCCTTACTGTGATGCAGTTCTGGATGATGCAGAGAATTCACGTCTGGATCTCACCGTCTTCAGCTGGCCCACGTTTGTCACACTGGGGGAAGCTGGCTGTTGGTCTCTGAACAGCCGGTCCCAGCTTTAGCAGACTGAAGCCTGGTAGCTTTTCCTAGGAATTCTGGCCTTAGCTGCCAGGGTAATGAATATTGGAAGATGAGACCGTGAGGTGCTCTGTAAATCCGGCTAGTTGAAAATGTACAGGGGCCTCTGACAAGAGTTTCAGCTGCTCTTATCTGCAAGGTTGTGGTGGAAAGGAGAGGATAAGAGTCTGAGAAAAGACTGTGGTGGAAAGGAAAGGAAAAGATTCTGAGTGTTTGGAATAGAGGAATCTCTTTAACGAAGGGAGCACGTTCATACTGTGTTTGGTTTGGTGCTTTCACCCCTCTCCTTACCCACTGCTGGTATCCTTCCTCCAAGGTTGTTCTCACTGGAGATGAACTGCAGCACAGGGTGGGATCCCTTCTGCAGGGCAGTGCTGCACTCCCTGGCAGGATCACCCTTGTGCCTGTGGAGCATCCTGGGCTAGGGAAGCTTCACCCTGCTTGGATGCAGGAAATCTCCAAATCCAGTTAGAGGTTAGGGCGAGAGGAGAGGTTAGATAGAGGATGCTGCGCACTTATAATAAGCTGGCATGCAGCCGACTTCGTGTTAGGAAAACCCTGTGCTTATTTCCCAGTGCAGTGAAAGGAGATGGAAAACAAAGATGCCCTTTTCCCCGCTGTTTGGTGGGAGATGTTGGAATGTGTTTAGCTGCTGGGCTGTGTTGGTGGGAGCGTATGTATGCATCCACATGTGCATGTACGCATCCTTTCTCTTGCAACAATATCCTGCCTGCCTTAATGAGCTCCTTTTCCAGCCGTCACTGTGTTAACTGCTGTGTAATGCATTGCAACAAGCTTCTCCCAGCTCTCTTCTGCATTCCTGCAACGTTCCTTCTCATTCCTCAGTAAAGAGCAGTAGAACAGTGTGATCCTGAGCCAGCGCCACTGAAATGGAATTAATTCAGTCCTTGGCAAGCAGAACAGGCTTCAAAAAAAGGTGGAGCTGAGCACCGTTCCCAGTTATCTGCATCATCAGTGCAGAGCCTTCTCTCTGTGCTTTGCCTTTCAGGTCCCTGTTCTTAGAGACCGTGGGGTGCATCAGTGGTGTTATATATCCATGACAAGTGTCTGCCATTGTACCTGATTTCTCTTGTTCTAGTTTCCCACACCCACTTTTCTCCTGCCACACTGCTTGGGCTTGCAGCATTGCTGCTGCCCCAGGCATGGGAAGGCTTTCAGTTCCCCGAAACCAGAGCAGAGCTCCGGGCTTGTGCTTCCCAGTGCAGCCAACTGCTCCCTGCCGAGCCAGCGGCAGAGCAGGGATGAGCTGCGACAGAAAACTCGGGTTCAAGTTATTCACTCCCAGATCTTTATGAACATCTCGCCCATGGCCAGCGCACGAGTCCCCTAATTTCAACAAGCTGTTGTTATAATGGTTATTTTTATATGACTGCAGACGCTGATTTACTTTATGGACTCAAGAGCTGTACAAATTGAGTTGAAAAGCAGCTTAATTTTAAAGGTATTTAAATGTTTAAAGAGAGAGCGTTAGTTTTAATCTGAGAATTTCAAAGTGATTTCTTTTCCCTATAATTTATGTGGCTGTTTTCTTTTACAGAAAATGGGTGGGGAGAGAGCAACCAAAGCCAAGCCTGCGTTTGCAGAGACATTTTGTGCCACAGTATATTTCAAACCAGAGCAAAGGTTTAATCAGAGTCACAAATCCTTTAAAATGAGTTTCTAGTTAGCCCTTATGGCTACAGTTACGCAGCCTTTAACTGGCTCTGCTGCTGGAGAGGCCTCATGCCCTGTGATTGGAGTTGTTCTAAAAGAGCTGGAATCAGGGGCTGTCCTCCTAGTCCTGGGGACTGAATTACACTTGTGTTCCTCTGTTGGTGTGTTGATTTTGGTGGGGTGATTCCTGTTCCTTAGGTTGGGTTTTGTAAAGCCAAGGGTTATAAATTTGCTGTCAGTTGATAAGCAGGGAAAACTGAAAGCATTTTGTATTCGCTGCATCTCACCCAGGTTTTCAGGCCAAACCAGGTCGTATTAGTTTTCATTGACTGTACTGCTGGTAAGAATAACAAACATTTGGAAACCATTCCACGTTTTCCTACCTTTACAGAGTTTTGTGGGGAGCAAAGAAACTAAAACGTCTTTGCCAGGCTCCGTATAATATTCACCTGGAAATAACAAAGGAATTGTCAGAGTCGAGACCCCTTTCAGTCATCACTGAGTAGTGGGCCACACAAATACTTCTGCCTGGGACACTGGAGATAAGCAAAGTGGAAGGAGCTGCAGTGTGGGGATAAAGATGGGGAGAAAAGAAGGCTGTTGAGATGCTCTGTGTGCTCTGCTTCTTCCCAATCCAGTGATTTCTGTGGGAAAGGCTTTGTATTGGTTCCCAGCCCCTCTGACCTTCGTTTCTTGGAAGGAAACTGCTTGCATGTGACCAGTAAACCTTCAAAAAGAAATTGGGGGGGCATTGGGATAGATGGAATATTCGGAGTTATAATTTGATGCTGACAAAAACCTGTTGGGATGGGTATTAAATCTCATGCTCCAGAGCTTCAGTCAGTCTCTAGGTTGGTCACATCCTGATCTCCAGAAATTAATGGGGAGTAGGGAGGAGATTATTCCTCTGGTCCTTATGTACAGGTTTCCTGTGCTCACTTGGGAAGCAGCTGACGCTGTCCTTTGGCAGAGATGGGATGCAGAGCAAGAGAGCCCTTGGGTCTCAGCAGCCCGCCAGGCTCCATGTTGTTAATCACTGGCTTAACTGAAGGAACTTGGTCATGCCACTGGGCACTCCTGATCCGTGTGACGAGGAAGGGCTCTGTGACTGATGAGGCCCAGACCGCAGCTCTTGGGCTTGCACGGGGGAGCCTGTGTCTCTGCAGATAGCCCTGTCGGGTTTAGTGGCGGTGTGAGGAGAGGAAAGCCCCATTCAGGCTGAGCATGGGCTCAGAGCCTGCCCCGTGGTGCTCCGTGTGCTGAGATGCTCGGATGAAAGAAGCCATATAAAAGCAAAGAGGCTGTTTTATTGCTGGGCGTTGCTTTAGCTTTTTCACTTTGTGCGGTGATGATGTGGCAGGGGTTTCGATACCAGATCCTGCCTTGCTCTGCTCTCCGAAAGCTGGCGCTGCCATTTTTTTTTTCCAGAGATGGAATTTATTTTCCAGAGAATAAGTGTTTCTAATTGCATTTGAATTCCAGCATGAGAAATCACCGAGCTGGAGGCCTCTGCACAAGCCTGAAGTACTTACTGTTTTGTGTCTGTAGGTGTGAAGGATGCTTTAAGTAACCCATTACTCCTTCCTTGTTCATTTGCAGATGCAGCAGGGTCACAGTGTTCTCACCAGAATGTTTCAAATAGCTGAAATTGAATTTGGAGGAAGAAACAAAATAGTTCCCCCGTGTTTGTCTGTCTTTTCTGTCTCTGGATGTGTTGTGGGGTTTATGTTTGCCAGTATAATGGGCATAGAAGCGTGGGATTCGCTTTGCTTCTCAGATTCTCGTTTTCCTTTTCTCATCTATTTCCTTTCTAACACAAACATGTCCGTGATTTTCAGTGTGCTTTTCCTGCTTGATTGGCCTTGTTGTTAATGGGAAATAGGGAATCGATACTGGTGTTCTCTAAGGGAGAGGAGAGGGGCTTTGGCTCTGGGACAGAGGGGTGCCACACAAACACGTCTCTCTTCTCCCTTGCAGGTGTGTTCTTCACCTTCCATACCTTTCACTTGGAGAATGGCCACGACTACCTCCTGATCACTGAAAATACCAGCTTTGCTCAGCCCCTGAAGCAGCTGACGGGCTCTCGGCTCCCTGCCCCGCTTAGTGCAGGGCTCTTTGGAAACTTCTCTGCTCAGATTCGCTTCATCTCAGACTTCTCCATGTCCTATGAGGGTTTCAACATCACCTTCTCAGGTAAGGACAGGGGTGGGCAAAGGCTTCATTGTTTCCCTTCCCACTTCTCTGCAAGTCTTGGGAGTATTTCTCTGTTGATGCAGTTACATGGGATTTGGGTCACTGACAGTCACTCCTCTTGTGTTACCCCTGGAAATTATTCTAGCATGAAACCACAGTATGACCCAGAAAATAGTCTGCTTGCAGTCCCCATGTCACCAGATGTGGCAGCTTTACCTTGAGCCCCAGTAAATGACTGGATTGAACCCACTGGAATTAAATCCCACTACAGACATCTTTGCTGCTTTCTGCCTCCTCACCCAGTCATCTTTTCCGCTCTGTTATGGACTGAGTGTCAGCTCACCTTTTCTTGGGGTGTGCTGTCTCTGTTCCCTCCAGATGCCTTCCTTCCCTGTTTATCAGAGGAAAATCACTGCAGTACGTACAGCATTTCTAGCATGGGAAGCTGGGACAGATGGGATCTTTTGGAAGGCAGTGCTGAGCAATCTGGACTTCTTGGATAAGGAGCAAGGCAGAGCTGGTCACTCCCATTGTCCGGCTGCTCTCTCTTTATCCATTTGGTTCATTGCTCCACTTGGAGCTCATCCACTGACCCAGCCTCTGACGCTGGCTTCAGCCTGTCCTAGATGTCACACGTCTCCTGCAGCCTGGGCCAGGTTTCCATGAGCCCATTGGCATTGCTGGGGAACCGGGAGCAGCATTTTCTCTTGCTGGGCTCTAATTGAGCTGCTGTAAGGGCAGATGAGAGATGTACCCTCTTGGTACACGGGGCAGGGCATTGAGGGAAGCAGGATTCTGCTGGCTTCAGAAGCCTCCTCGCCCTGCTGTGCTGTTGAAGATCTGGCCTCTGCGCCAGGTGCCTCCAGTAAGCCAGTTCAGCCCTGTGCTTACTAAACCAAGCCACTTGTGATGCTGCCTTTGACCGATTACACAAAACGCTGGCTTCTTCACATGAAGTTCTGTATTCTCAGAAGTTGTCAGTGAAGAGCAGCGTGTGCGTGGTGCTCTTGGAGCAAGGCTCAGAGAAAGGCACTTTTTCCTATGCAGAACAGTCCATCACACCAATGAATAATTGCTTCATCTGGGTAATCTCTGCGTGCAGCACACAAGGTGTCCTTTAACCCAAACTCCAGCAAATGACTGCTGAAGTGTTTGCCTGCGCGCACACTGCAGAAATCTGCACTGCTCAAGTGCCTCAACGAGCTGTTCTGTAAAGCAATTACCTAATGGACAGAAGCTTTTTGCACTGGGGCTGTTCTTCCCTCTATCTCAGCATCCCTTTTAATCTGGAGGGCATCAGCTGCAGATTCTGAGTGCTGGTGTGGAAGAGAAATGGCCAATTTTGTTGTGGAGCTCAGTGCTGAGATGCTCGCTGCCTTTGACAGACAGAGCTCTGTTGCCATAGATGCAGATCAAACCTGCTGCACTGAGAACTGGCTTCCAGTGCTTTAGTTCTGGCCTCTCAAGTTAGGGATTCGCATGTAAACTAGTGTATCTGTTCATATAGAGTAGTATATGTTTTCCATATTCCATGGAAACTAGTCAGAAAGTTCCCAATTCGCATTCATTTTGATGCCTTGAAAAGGCTTTTTGCCTTTAAAAAGGTTGCCTCTAAGTGTATGTACTATAACTACTACACATATATGTATACTATATGTATGTGTAACTGCATGTATTTGGAGACTTCTTTCCTGTCTTGGAAAATGGAAATGGGAATCAGTTATGTTTTAGCTTTCTTCCTTGTGTGCATTCTTTCCACCTAACCCTAACCCTGGTGATGCCCTGGGGGTTGCATATTGAGAGTGAAACCCAAGTTGGTCTTCATGGCTCAAACAGGATGGACGTCCTTATGGATGCCTCTTTTGCAGAGCTTCGCTGCAGCTAGATCAAAACTTAGGGCTTCCTCCTCATCCTTGTGTTCAGGGACTGGGCTACCATCACCAGGGAGAGCAGAGCATGAGGTGTCACCCTGCCATCCCATGAATGTCCCTTTGTTCCCTGTAGAATATGATTTGGAGCCCTGTGACGAGCCGGAGGTCCCAGCGTACAGCATCAGGAAGGGCCTGCAGTTTGGAGTGGGGGATGTCCTCACCTTCTCCTGCTTCCCCGGGTACCGGCTGGAGGGCGCATCCCGTATCACCTGCCTCGGGGGGAGACGGCGTGTGTGGAGTTCGCCTCTGCCAAGGTGTGTTGGTAGGTGGTCATGTGCTTTCATTTTGCTTGGTTGGTTACACTGTGCTGGCTGGTTTAGGTGGGCAGGATGGGTGGCATCCCCCAGGATGGTGCCTTACAGCTCACAGGGTGGTTGGTGCAGGGATGGGTGAGAGGGAGCTGGAATGAGGTTTCAGCCCTGCCAGGTGTGTGTGGGGATGGCAGAGATGGGGAGAAGGACTGTGGTGGTCTCTGGGCTGGAGGCCACCAAGCACATAGCAGGTTGGGTCACTCCTCAGCAGATACCTGATGTCTCTGCAGCCCCAGTAATTGCACAAGTGGATGAATCATGGCCATGCTTTTTTCCTGTGCAGTTTAGTAAGCAGGAACCTGCTCAGTGCCCTGCTGTTGCCCAGAGCCATGAGGGATTCACTCAGATGAGGCAGACCAGATCTCGTACCTGGTTTCACTCTGACAAAGCCTGCTGGGTAGGTTTTCCTCATCTGTGGTAGTGACCTTTGAGGGCCATTGCAAATAGAACATTCCAGCAAGAGCTGCTCTGCTTTCTCTGTCTGGATTCATTTCCCAGCACTGCTTGATGCTTAGGTCACAGGGCTGCGTCATCCTGCTGTGACAAGCAGCCTCTTCAGGGCATGAATGATAATCAGGTTGCAGAGAAAGCTAATCAGGGGAATAGACATCAGAAAGAATCCTAACAAAGCTTTGAATTTGATCCTCAGGCATCATCATTAAGTGGACACAGTGGCTTCATCTCCCAGGCCCCTCCTGCAGCTGGTTTGAGTTAGTATGTTGATAGTGGGTCAAATTCAGTTCGCACAGAGCTCTGGTGGCAGGGTGACAGCTTTGGCCACAATGTCCCTGCTGCACACTTAGATCTCTGTGCTCACCCTGGATGTATAATGGTACTGGAGATGCACCCCTTAAGATCACAGGAGCTGTGTTTCTGCCAGACAGACCAGACACTCTGTATTCAACCCCTGTTCTAGAAATAGGTCTGGAAAGAATAAGGGTAGCTTGTTCCTTTGGCCAACCACTCTGTCCAGGGTAGGGGTGCTCCCCCCCAGCTACTACCTCAGATCCCAAGTGGTGAGGTCTCCAGCATCATCCCTGTGCTAAAGTGAATGTCCTGCTTTTCACACATGGCAAGAGAGGAGGAGAAAATTGCTTCCAAAGTACCTCCTCTTGGTGTATCTGCTGCTTCTTTACTTAACCCTTACTTCATCCTTACTTAACTCCAGCGTGTGGTTGGAGGACCAGAAGAGGTGGCAGAGTCCATGCAGAAAGCTGCACAGTGATGGTTTCCCTCAGCTCCAGCAGCTTGGTATGCTGTGAAGGGCTCATGGAGACGAAGCAGAGCTTGCTAATCAGAAAAGCTGTTTCCAGGGCAAGTTGGAGTGGTTCTCCCCAGCCGTGCACACAAAACACCAGGACTCAAAGGAATAGGAAGCCAGTGTTTTACAGCTGGAAATCTTTCAGTGTAAATAGGCCGAGGAAACAATGGTTTGTGGTTTGCTCATGTGGGAGCTAATCAGGGAGTAGGGAAAAGTCCTGAGCACGTGGTGGTTGCGAGGCAGGTTTACACATGTTGAGGGGTTATGGATACACAGAGTGAACTGGCTGCAGTCAGACACTGGGACCAGGCAGCACTGCCGGCAGCATGAGAATATCCTTTGGATGCCATTTTGCAAGCAAGCCCTCAAGCTGTATGGAAGCATTGCAGACTTTTGCTTCCTCCCTGGGATAAGAGCAGGTAGGAGTTCATCCTCACACTGTGCCATGAGCTCAGTGCTGTCACTGACAGCAGCAGTGCTGCTGAATGTCTGCTCACTGCTTCGTGTAGTGAGGATGTGCCCATAGCAGTCCTCTTACACTCACAGTGGCATGGTCCTATGAGAGACAGATCGTGATCTTAAAAGCTTGCCATTAAAACACATAAAATGCAAAGGAGAGGGATGGTTGTTGCTATTTGCTGGAAGCATTGAACTGTGATCTGCTGACATCCCAAGACAGGTTGAACCTCCAAAGCTGCCATTCCCTTCCTTCTCTAAAAAGGCTCATTCTGCCAAGTTTGGAGTCTCACAAATTTTCTAACTTCAAATTTGGCTTAAAATCAAATGCTGTTCACAGTACATAGAGTAGAAAAGGAAGCAGATCTGGTGAAGGAGGAGACAAGTCTTACTAGAAGAATGTGATGGAACAGGGACAGACAGCAGATCGTGGTGAATGAATAACAACAGGGAGAGGACTCTTTCCTTCCTTATTGCCTTCTTTCTAGGCTCATTTGAGCACATCAACTTTCTGTGACTCAGTTTCCCTGTCTGCATAAGGAGAGGGCATTAATCTCTCTCATAAGGCACCCGAGGTTTAACGATGATGGAAATGCTGTTAAGCGCTGTTTCATTTACTGACTGCACTTGGAAATAGAGCCTGTGGATGCGATAGCAGATGGGTATAGGAAGGAGAGAGCATCTGTGGCTGATGGAGGAATCACCTGCATGTGCTGTATGGCTGGAGTACAACAGGATAATTAAAATGTGGTTTTTTGTCTTTATATAGCTGAATGTGGTTCATCTGTAACTGGAACCCAAGGCGTTCTGCTGTCCCCCAACTATCCACTGAACTATAACAACAACCATGAGTGCATCTACTCCATCCAGACACAGCCAGGAAAGGGGATCCAGCTGAAAGCCAGGACTTTTGAACTGGAGGCAGGAGATGTCCTCAAGGTAATTCTCGTGTCTCAAGCGGTGAAGCACGGCTTGCTGCATTGTTCTGTGATTGTCACAGCAGCTTTGAGCTCAGCGATAGTGTGCCCATGGAGCAAACTGAAGTCAGCCGGGCTAAAACACTGCGTGCATCTCCTCTAAGGTGAGAGTGAGAGACAAGACGTGCTACAGCTGTGAAGCAGTATCTTCCAGCCCAAGGACACTGCAGGGTGTCACTGCTGTGCATTAGTTTGTGCTTAAAAACATACTGTGTAATTTTAGGGCATCGGCACCTCTGGACTTCACCAACTCACTGCAGTCTCTGGCACTGGAGCAATAGTGAATGGCCTGTGCACTTCAGCCTAGCTGCTTACTTGAGGCTTCAGTTTGCAGATGGATGCATAAACAAACCCGCTGGCCATTAAAAATGCAGGTGTCTTTGCTGTATCACTGCACCTTCTGCTGTGGAGCCTTCCTGGGATCTACAGATCTGTTGGAATGACAGCTTAGTTTGTAGCTAAACTTCAGCTCTTGTCTGCATAGCTGTACAGAGGGGCTGTTAGCACATGGGGAAGTGTGAGGTGCTTAGCATTACTTTTGTGTTTTTAAGAATCCAGGCTGATTTGTCCCCAAAAAAGGGTTTATTTAAATGCAGAATTCCAGACAAGCTCTTCAGCATTCCCACACTCGGATTAATCTGCATTTACAAGCTTCAGGGCTCTATATAGGAGACAAATCCAGGCTGTTTGTTAACCACAAAGAAATGGGTTTTGTATCAGACGTTAATATTACAAGATGTGTGTTGCTGTGCTAAGCCATCTTCCTAGAGAACGCCTCTGTCCTTATTTAAGTGCCATACTTCTGCACTGCAAGATGGGTGTAATCCACATATTTTCAGCTCACAAATGGCTGGAAGGAGGGAGACATTTCCAGCTAATGCAGGGAACGTTCTTGTTGTGGAGGAAATGATGTTCTCTCAACAGGTTTGTCATCAGCTTCTCATCTGCTCCTGAGGAAAGGAGCTATCAGTCTCCACTAGTGTGAAGTTGTTCTTTCTCCTCATAGAGAATCATGCTATCTAAAAGAAAGGGATAAAAAATGTGTTTTCTTAAATAATAGTGGGGTCAAGGCACATCTATGAGTCACTGTAGGGGGAAAATGTTTTTCCCAGTAGCTGTGCTTTGGAAAGAGAGCTTGGTTCAGAAAGCAGCCCTGCATGCAGTGCAAGCTCAGGTGTAAAGGGGAGGATGTGGATCCTCCAGGGTGCGAATCCTGCTCCTCAGATGAGTGGCACCAGTCTCACCGCTAGTTGGGATAGTTTCCCTGGCTTCAAAGGACCTGTCCCTGTTTGCACTCGGGGATGATTTGGTCCCTGAAGTAGTTTTCCAAACTGTTTCTTGTTCCTGCCAGGTCTATGATGGCAGCAATAGCTCTGCTCGCCTGCTGGGCTCCTTCAGCCGCTCCGAAATGCTCAGCACCAGCATCAACAGCACTTCCAGCAGCATGTGGCTCGAGTTCATCACCAACACTGAGAACACGAGTAAAGGCTTTGAGCTGCAGTTTTCCAGTAAGTCCTAAGAGCCTTATGCTGAGGTGGGAGTCTGAGGTACGGTGTTGCGTTTTTGTGCTGCAGTTGCATGAGCAGGGGAAAGTCCTTTCCAGACAGATCTTGTGGTCTCAAGTGGAGTTGGAGTGGGAGAGACGATCGTGTCAGCAAGCCTTTTCAGTTGTGAATGAGGCGGTGGTGATGCAGAAACTTTGAATCCAAGCTGAGATAGCAGATTTGTGGGATCTCATTCAAATAGTAATTAAAAAAATATTGATGTTCAATATGGTGTTTTTTCTCTTGAGCAGATGATTTTAAGAAGAAAATTATGATCTGATCTGTGTTAATATCTCCTGGCTGTTAAATACCAGATTAAAACAGATGCTGTTTCTCCCACTGCAGGTTTTGAACTCATTAAATGTGAGGACCCTGGCATCCCACAGTTCGGTTACAAGGTACATGACGAGGGACACTTTGCTGGCAGCTCAGTATCCTTCAGCTGTGACCCTGGCTACACCCTGCGAGGCAGCAGGGTGCTGGTCTGCCTGACTGGGGAGCGGAGAGCTTGGGATCAACCCCTGCCAACCTGCGTAGGTGAGGCAACTCCTGCTTTGAAAGCATGCACTTGCAAGTGCTCCCTTGTGGGCATCATGCTGAGTGCTCTTTCTTCCTCCTTTGCTGATACATACAGCATTAACTCTGATACTGGTTCCACCCCTCTGCATTAATAAAGACTGTGATAAGGGTGCTACGTAAGGCACCTTGAGGTTGGGAGCAGTGATCTCTGAAAAACTTCTGCAAGCAGCCTGAACATGGAACACTGTGCTCCAAGCTCATGTTTGACAAGGTTTCTGCAAGGAGACTGCTGCTTTTCCGGTCCTTGTCCTCTCACTTGAATGTGTTAAGCAGAGTGGCACTTGCTGATAATGGCAGACATCAGTGTGTGTCCAGGCTTTTGACAGTTCAAAGTCATATCTATTTGAGAGCTACATGACATCTGCTCCCAGATTCTGAGACATTCCAATTCCCTCTGTCTTCTCTTAGCGCAGTCCTGAGTCCCTTTTTACCTGTAGCTCCCCAGAAGAATCTCTTCTTGCTTGGAAAATTCTGACACTAACTTTTCTATCTGAATGAATTGCTGTTGGTTTGTTACTTGACAACTTCATAATTAGTCGGTGTATCCAGGACATGGAGAAGTTCTTACAGACTTAGTCCTCTGAGGGATCTCAACAAGCAGGAGGCTGCTTTCGTGGCTATGATTGATGTGCTCAGACATTGGCACGCCCCTGAGTTAGGACCATTCTTTATGCAGTAACTCTGCTGAATTTTAGCCTTGATTATTGAGGTAGAAAGACAAATTTCTGTGATTTATGCATCATCTTAACTTTCACCCTATTTGCTGTACGCATGTTACATGCGAAGTCATCTCTGAGTACATTTGAATGGATGCATTATGAAGATGTATTCAGAATCCTCAGGTTCACTCAGCAGACACACGCGTATGTTGGCTTCTTCGTTTTGTCACACTGATGAATTGTTCAGGTGTTTTGTGGGTGCAAGCAGAAGAATTGAGCTCTTCCACTGCACATGTGTGAATCAGGGAAAGTGGGATGCTGCAGGCTCTGCCTTTGCTCACTACAAAGTCAAAAAGGTGGAGGGGAGCTTTGACAACGTGTCACGCGTTGGGAACGTGCACAGAAGTGCAGCTGAATTAAATGACTCCCTTTATCTTTGTTTTGTAGGCTTTAAGCATCTCTTGGAATGGCAAGAAATACTCCCTGTTGTATTTGTAGGATGAGATTTGCTTTGTTGCCAAGTAAGAACTGTAACATGTCATGAATCTTCTCACTAACCCATATGCTTCTTTCAGCTGAGTGTGGGGGAACTATCAAAGGAGAGTCGTCAGGACGGATACTGTCTCCTGGCTACCCAACACCCTACGATCATAATCTGAATTGCATTTGGACGATAGAGGCAGAAGCTGGTTGCACAATAGGGTGAGTGGGGCCAGGTTATTGGAGCTTGGTTTTCTTCCCATGTGCAGCTTATTCTTCCAGAAGCAGATCAATGATTATACAAGGCAAGCAGAGGGAATGCTCTGTCACCTTGATAATCCCAAATGAGGGAACAAGTGCTGGTTTATCTTCTTGCCAGGTGGGACAGAGGTGGCATTGCTTCTTTCTCTTCAGCTTTTTAGCCCTGTTTGGACTGGGGCTGTAAGAGCTGTTGTGCCATGAGTGGTGACACCGGATGATGTGCTGTTGCTGCCTGTACTCTTTCTGCATTAAAATCCAAGAGCTCTTACGTGCATGTACAGTGTAAACCCCTTCCCTCAGTGTGATGCATTCAGAAACAAATCTTTTCCACCAGATCAATGTTGAATTTCCCAACAGTGTTTAATACGTGTCCAAGTGACAAAATACTAAAATGGTGATGTGTGTATAAAATTTCCTGGAGAATCACATCCCAGAAAGGAATAAAGGCAGTTCTGGCTTTGGTTCACCTCCAACACTGAACGCTGGAAGGGATGAGCTCTATCCCATTGCAGTTGTGAGAGTGAAGAGTCAGGTGTGAGGGTCCCCAGAGGTGGGCAGACAGCTGGAAAACTGAGACCACAGCACTTACCCTTCATCTTCTAATTGCATCTTTTTATTGGTTTAATAATAAATAGAGCACATACAATGTAATTATCCTCCCAAAGGAAAGGCTCAGGTTGGTTTCTAAACATCTGGTCTGTACAGAGACCAAAGACTCTTTTCTCCTCCTCCTCTTCTGACTTCTTTTATTGTCCTGTTGCTGCTTTAC
This sequence comes from Psilopsiagon aurifrons, assembly GCA_025447955.1. NCBI lineage: Eukaryota > Metazoa > Chordata > Aves > Psittaciformes > Psittacidae > Psilopsiagon > Psilopsiagon aurifrons. The sequence goes on from JAOEHY010039085.1 coordinate 41,667, forward strand.
AGTTGGAAAATGGCAGTTTGAAATGTGATCTGTTTCTGAGCTCTGTGAATTTGGCACATAGGTAAGCATGGTACTGAGAACATTTGGCTCATAAAGTTAGTGCAGTCACCAGCAGAATCCAGGCAGTTTCCTGCTCAGTGATACTTCATCTGTGATCCCTGCTGCTGCTTACCCACTGTTCCCACACTGAAGTTTGCCCAGGCCCTGCCAAGCCATTTCAGTACCTCTCTGTGTACCCACGTATTCCAGTCCGGCTAAAGCCATCTTCAACAGAAAACTGAAGTGTATTGGCAAGTAAAGTATCTGCTAAGTGATGGGACTTGAGAGGGAGAAATGTAGGTTGTAAGTTCAGCAGTATCCTCTTCTCCCATGATCTCCCATCATAATTTCTAGTGCTTGTTAGCTGGTTGTCAGCCCCATTTCTCTGCTGACCCGAGACCTGTTGCTGTTCCAGCCCTGCGCTCCTTCACTGTCAGTGCCCTTTTATCAACACTGTAGCCTCCTTGCTGCATCAGCACTCATCATCTCTTCAGCAGAGGCTGTTAATTATGTTGAGCTCTGAGGTGCTTTTAGATGATGAGTTTATGCCGGAGATAGGTTTGGTCCGGCATTTTCATGTTACTTAATGGAGAAATGTCCTCCATTAGCTCTGCTCTTCAGTGTGGTTCAATAATGGATGGTTTCTGGTGTGAACACAGGACAAAGAGCATCGTCAATGCAGCTTAATTCCTACACTAACAACTTCCAGTTGAAGTCTCCTCCTTTATTCCTGTAAAAGGTTCTGAAGAATACAGAGATTTTCATAGGACAGTGTAGACAGCAGACACCCCCTCTTCCTCCTACCCCAAAAGCATAAGTGGCTGCTTCAGCAACCACTAGTGCTTCAGCACTAACACACAATCCCTGTCTGCTTCTGTAAGAGTACTCCAATGAGAAGCTTGTGTTTGCAGGACGGGCCCGAGGCTTGGAAGGGGCCAGGGCTGAACTGACCTGTGCCAGGCAGTGGTACAGTAGTACATCTTTGTGACCCTTCTGTTCATCAGAGATGAGAGCTCCTTCTTCTGCACCTTTATTTGGCAGCTCAAACAGAACAGATGATCTCTGGGTAGTTGAGAGCCCACATTTTCAGCAACTTCATTTTTATGGTAATCCATTGGAAAAATAATCCTCTTCACGCATGATACAATTGTATAAAGCTCTCATTTATAACTTACATTAAAATTAATCACCAGAGCTTTTTGAATAAAGCTGTATCTGCCCAGAATGAGGGAAGGAAAGATGGAAAAATTAGTCTGCTCATTATTGCCATGAAAGCTTAAAGGGTTGCACTCTGAGAGAGGATTAATCCTGTGCATGTGCAAACAGACACGTGCACACACTCATAAAATTACAGCTAAAATGACTTATCAGTGGGGCTTGGGAGAGAAATCGGAAGGAGAAGTAGGAGGGAACAGTGGAAAATGAGTGAAACTTGCCTTGAAGTGCTGAGAGCAGTGAGCTCCCCCTTGGAAGTGGCCCTGGGGGTTTATTGAATAGCAGTGATCTCAGTGACAGCAGATCCAGACGCAGTTCTGCGCTATTCAGAGCTGCGTAAAACATGTCAAATCCTCGGAGGTGCTGCAATCCGTCACTCAGAACCTGCACCCACCTGTTTGGCAGCCTTCTGAGCACCCTTTTCTGCCCCTTTCTATTCACCCCCAGGGCGGTTAACACCCTGGTGAGCGTTTATTTTCCAGCGTGGTGCTGTTTTAATGGAGTGGTGTTGGTTGTTTGCTTCCCTCTTTTATCCCCTGCCCCCCGACACGTAAGATTATCTTGGTGCCAGGAGCATATTCTTTGCTCTGAGTGCAGGTAACAAAAATCAATGCATTTTATCAGTAGCCGCTGGCTCTTGCCAATAAGCTGTTCTTTGCAGGACACAAAAAAAGCTAAAGGACAGTCAAGGTTGTTGCTGTGTGCAGCACAGGGACAATGGGATGAGTTTATGTGAGTTGTGAAGGGACCCCAGCCCGTTTTCTGACAGATCTCTTTTTAGAGTAAGTTTCTGTGTACTTCTGTGCTCATCTGTTACAGAATTCAGTGGAACTGCAGACAAACCCCATCCTCTCCTGCACAGCCCCCGTACCTCTCTGCTGGAGGTTTCCTATGTGCCCTTGGCTGAGCCTTTTGTGTGTGACAGCTCCTTATTGCAGTGAGCACCTTCAGTGTAAAACCAGCTGTGACATTCTGGCTAGAGACTTTTCCACTGCCCACAATGGGCTTTTGGACCTGTACCTTATTCCTCAGGATTTTTAGGACAGAAACACCAGAAAAGAGCCAACTTTTTGAAAACCAGTAGTATCCATGACTGAGCTGGGTTTTTATGGATGTGACTTAGAGATCTTGGGGCTTATAGGGGATGAAGTTTGCAGTATCAGTTCAGGTAACAGGAGAAAACACATTCCTTGTGGGTCAGGCTCCCTTAGGTTTGTACTGACCACATTTCTTATCTTTTTGGGAATAAAGGCAGAGCTCTTTGTGGTCTGACTTCCAGTTCCTTTTGCCACACAGGCTCCATTTCATGGTTTTCCACACCGAGGAGTTCCACGACGTGCTGAGGATCTGGGATGGTCCAGTGGAGAATGGCATCCTCCTGAAGGAGGTCAGCGGGTCCAGCTTACCCAGTGATGTCCACAGCACTTTCAACTCGGTCATCCTTCAGTTCAACACTGACTTCTTCACAAGCAAGCAGGGCTTTGCTGTTCAGTTTTCAGGTAGGCTTTAGATTGTTTCCTCAGCACTGTCCAAGCCCAGCTTTGCTGATAAAGTCATTTCAGGTCCATCGGCAAAGTACTGATGATGACGACGATGTTGTATTGAATGCGGTAGCAGCAGCTCTGCTGTCTTCTAGGACTTTCAGCGTTTGTGCTCCACCAGATTTGGCTGCAGTCTCTGCAAATTGAGGAACTTCTCTATTTTGTCTTTGCAATGCAGGTGAATTCTGTGCTCCCTCTGCTACAGTCACCTTCACAATGGTGAACTTGGCAGCAAGATGTGGAGCAGTATGTTGTGGAATGCACAAGGAAGAGCTACAGATACTTCCCATCACATTCCCATAGGTCCCTTAAAGACACCAGTGTGCAGGCAGCTTCCCCCAGGCGTTCTGAGAGCAGTTGGTCAGTGGGCTCTGAAAACCAAGTCTATTTACAATCCCTCAAATTGGATCCCTGGAGATGCAGACCACAAAAAGCTCTATCGGCCAACGGAATGTCATTGCTCACAGCAGCACTACGTGTAGTGCAACTGCAATCTGTCAGTGCCTGAGTCCTGGCTGCTGTTGGCTAAGTTCTGGCCTTGCAAACACATAAATTTCAGTTCTATGAGGATAATGTATTTCAGCACTGACACAGAGGTTTCCAGGCTGCAAGCCTTCACTGGCGTGACCAGTAACCAGGTGCCTGCTTTGGCAATGGGAGTAAACAGGGAGGCTCTTGGGTGGATGATGATATGACCTTCCTGAGACTCAGACACGTCCAAGCGTCAGAGCTCATTTTGTCTCTCCCAGGCTTTTGCCCATAGCTCTTGCTCAGGGGGCCTTGCATGGCTAGGAGAGCAGGCCAGTTCGTTGGGAAGGGTTTGTGCTGGGTACCAGATCTTCTGGGATGACCAAGGAGGAGGGAAATCTTTGTGTCACCCAGCACAGCTCTGCTGTCCTCTTTCTTTGCCAGGCTCGTGTCTCCTGCTAGGAAGAACTGGACTGGGCTGCTAACCTGCTTATCTCGAGCTGCACAGAAAGAGAGAGGGGGATTTCCTCTGGCTCTTTTGAGAAGAGCTTTCTCCGAACAGCCTGGGTGTAACAGACTCTCCTCAACTTAGCAGGAAATAAGCTCTGCTCCACTGCCCGGTACAGAGCTGGTCTTTTTTAAATGCTCCTGCTTTTGTTCACAAGGTGTGACTAAGTAGTCAGACCTGAGCTCAAAAGTACACAGTTTTGGATCTTGTGAACTTTAATGATCTATATAAGCCTGCAAATCTCCTATTACTCCAGGCCTTTCCATACTGTTAAGCAGTTGTGGTGTTAACAGACCCTGAGCTCAGTTGGTAGTGAAGCTCTGCTGCCTGCCCTGTGCTGCGGAGGAGCTGAGGGGCTCATCATACCCCCAGAGGGGCACAGCTGAAGGACTGGGAGGGAAGCAGATGTGTTTCTGAAAGGTCAGGCTTGATGCTTCACAGGGCTAAAGGTGGAATTGCTGTGCCACGCAGGGGAAGTGTCAGGGGATTGGCTTGGTTTGCAGCATGTGTCTGACACACGGTCCTATAAAACTGCCGTGTCAGATCAGCGGATGTCTGGACTCACGAAGCAAACATGCATGTGCACAATTATGCATCAGACTTGCACTCTGTGTAGTGTACTTGAACTTGCTGTTCCCCAGAGCCTTCACCAGCTGGGGTGGCAGATGCTCAGTGCAAAAGGAAAAGCCAGCTCTTGTGTGTGGCAACTTTAAGAGGTACTGAAGGAGGAGGGATGGAGAATGAAGTCATTGGTTTGATGTGTGTTTAAGGACAGACTCCAAGTACAGCTGGTGCTGTAAGCCTGTATTAAATATAAATCTCTCTATATTAAATATATGGGTTTTAATGCTTTCAGTTTCCACTGCCACTTCCTGCAATGACCCAGGAATTCCCCAGAACGGGAGCCGGAGTGGTGACAGCAAAGAGGCAGGTGACTCCATCATCTTCCAGTGTAATCCAGGGTATGCTCTGCAAGGCGAGGCCAAAATCACTTGTGTGCAGATTGAGAACAGATTTTTCTGGCAGCCAGACCCTCCGTCCTGCACAGGTATGAGCACATTCACCCTCCACTGCGCTTCCTTCCCTGCTCTGTTTGTTGCAAGGCTTCTGTATCTGAGGGGGGTGAGTCCCACCAGCTTTGAAGAGGGCTGCATGTCTCAGGTAGCTGTCTCCTAGAACTGCTCTTTAGGTTTATCCCCAGAGTGTCTGGGACAATGAGAATCTAGTTCATGCTGGAAGCTCATAGGATATACTGCAATGTAAGTGATGATATTTAATCTGACAAGTCAAAATTAAAGGCTTCTTTAAAACTCAGGTTGGTGGAGAGGATTGGGTCACGGGTGAATAATTTCTGCATGAGGACACAGCAAACTCTGTCAGGAGCAAGAACTATCTGACATTTTCTTTGAGCTCATAAAGTAATAAAAGAAGCTCGTAAAAGTGATTCTTTTTAGTATGTCCAGAACATATAAAAATAGTCATGACAAGCACATAGGAGCAATAAGCATCAAATTGGCTGTCCAATTAAATGCCAACCACAAATTACTTACCTGTAACCTTCATTCCTGTTTATGCACTGTTATCTCAAGCAATAAAATGAATTAATTCCATTCCTAACATCTGATTTAATGCCAGCTAGGAAACTTGTACAGCATGCACAGGATTTATGCTCCCTGCAGGATGACTTGGTTTCTGAATGACTGTCTTGATGATCTAGTGTGGCACCCTTTCAGCCTGATAGAGACAGTCCTTTTAGTCTTCCTAGAGCTGGAACTAAATCGCACTGCTGTATGTCATGCCCATCTCGTCATTCTCTTGTTTTCTTTCACAGCAGAAGCTGAGCTCTCAAAGGAGTGTAGCCAGTGCTTTAATCTTGGTGTGAGATGCATTCCCATGGGTTGTCTCCAGTTTGACTTGGAGATGTTGTGTTGAGTGCTGTTTGAACGATCTTGTTTTAGGAGTCATAATCTCTGTGAAGAAGCTGAAGTCAGTGTCTTTCTCCTTCCCTCCGTTCAGTGGCAAAGGCTTTGGAGGAATAATTAGTGGCCAGATAATCCCAGTTTTATAACAACTGTGTAACAGGGAGCCTGCTTAGAGCTGAAGTGGAAAACAGAGTTTAATTTGGGGTTTTACATTTCGATTTTGCTCTTTCACATCTTTATTGTACAACTTCTGCAGTCCCTGAACAATGTGGGCTGAACTGGAACCTCCACTAAAACAACCACCAGAGATTTGGGGTATTTGAAGGCTGTATCCTGACCCAGCTCCTAACAACTACAGCTTGGACCAGTTTCTAGTTTAAATCCTTTGGAGACTATGGGTGGGATTGTCAAAGAAATGAGAGGGTGTTGAAGAATCATCTTAAGGGAGATGATTCTTGTCAAAAATAGTCTCTGTATTTTAGTTTTGTCTGAATTTTCCCCTGACTTTCCAGTCTGAAAGAGGAATGCACCGTAAAGGTAAACTGGCACAGAATAGGTGCTTGCTGCAGGTTATTTGTGTGTGACCTTCAGTTAGAGTCTTCACTGCCCGTGCTGTGATTTCCTTCTCTATTCAAGATGGGCAATGGTTGTCAGTGCCTGCAGTAGCCTGCAACTGGGCTTGGCTGAAGAAGTTGCTTTTGGGCCTTGGAGAAGGGTCTCTAGTTGAATCTCTACTGTAATCTTTATACAACCCCCACTGCATTTTACCTGATACCTAGAGGTTCTCCTGTATTTGCGGGGCCTTGTAAAAGCAAACAGGATCCTAGAATGGCAGAGTGGTTTGGTTGGAAGGGGTCTTAAAGATGATCCAGTTCCAACCCGCTACCCCAGGCAGGGTGACCCATGCTCCCTCCTTCATGGAGGATGCTTCCAAGGTGGATCCTGTTCTTTCTGTCCCGTACTGGTTCATCCCCCACTCAGTGTTCCCATTGCTGTAGTCAAACACCCAAGCTGAACACAGGCTGTGCTCCCCTCGCTCTCACCCCATCCCAGATCCGGGAGGACTGATCTGAACGATGGAGGGAATCATAGAGCATCGACCCTCGCGAAGAGACTGCAGAAGGGCTGTCAGTCAGCCATGAGTATTTGCCACAGTGGAAATAGATGCGGGCACTTTGAGCCTTAAAAAAGTAATAATTGATTTTTCAATCAGCTTGACATTTAACGTGTTGGTAACTGTAATAAACAAGAACAAGCCATTAGTCCACACAACATGTTTCACTTACTTAGCAACCAGCCAGACTTTGACCAGCAGTTGCCTAAATCAGCGCAACAGAAAAGCATAAAGCGTCTTCTCCTTCTGGTTGCTCACTTACGTATCTTATGACGACTGTAATAGCATCTGTAGCTCTGTGTGTGTGTAGTGTGGGCTCTCTGGAGTAACAGAGCCCTCATTCTGTGAGGGCCGCTACAAAGCTCTTGTAAGGCGTATCTTAGTGTCGGAGAGCTTTGCGGACTGCCTCGCTGTCCCCTTGTCTGTCTCTCTTCCTCCCTTCCTGCGTCTCATCTGCTCTTTTTTGACGTTTCTCTGAGACCAAGCCTCATCCCTTTGCTTGGTTGCCTTCAGCTCCCTGTGGAGGTATCCTGACGGGTCCGGCAGGAGTGATCCTGTCCCCACAGTACCCAGAGCCCTACCCACCGGGGAAGGAGTGCGACTGGAAGCTCACCGTGTCTCCTGACTATGTCATTGCCCTGGTATTTAACACGTAGGTACCTGAGACCTGTCTGGTTCCATGGCTCTGGCTGCCTGTGGGAACAGGGAGGGGGTACCAGTGGTGGGGTGCTGCCTGGGCAAACTGGGTCTGCATGTGCATCCTTTCCTCTCTGAAGGAGCCAAACCTGGTAGGACTGTCCCATCATCCTAAGTAGTCTGTTCTCAGACATTGTCATCATTTAGGGAAGATACGCATATTTTATCTGCAGCTCCTTCTTGATACGCACGTGGTTTTTACAGAACATAACCACATAACTGGTGCAGCACAGGAAGCCCCTTTAGCAACACTGCCTTGTGCTCTGTGCTACTGACTGCATCACCAGGCTGTGATTCCTTACATGTGGAATGGAGGCGGAAATGCCCTGCACTGAGCTGAGGAGCTGTTTGGAGCAGAAGCAGTCTCTCAGCTCTGTGGCTGTACCCGTCAAGACCACAGTCTGTTGTTCTCCAGGACCTGCAGTAATGTGCTTATACTTCCAGCGCTTTTCCTTTGGTTTTGCAGCTTCAGTTTGGAGCCTGGCTATGATTTCCTTCATATCTATGATGGACCAGATTCACTCAGCCCCCTGATTGGAAGCTTTTACGGCTCCCAGCTTCCTGAGAGGATAGAGAGCAGCAGTAATAACCTCTTCCTCGCCTTCCGAAGTGATGCATCGGTCAGCAACACCGGATTTGTCATTGACTACACAGGTAAGAGCTGTTCTGGTGTACACTTGGCCCTGGATACTGCCTCAGTAAACATATGGGGCTTGAGCTGCTGAATTCTCAGGTTAAACCACCGCACTGAACCAAATGAGGGCAGCTCTAGACACTGTGGAATCCTCTCTTCAGGCAGTAATCCTGCAGCCTGCTTTCCTACCACCAAAGTTGGCTAAGAGGCATGGGAAGAAAACTTGGGAGCTGCAGAGAAGGGCATCCTGCAGCCTGGCAGAAGAGCCAGGGCACCAGGTAGATAAGAGCAGCATAAAAGGACTGTTACATGGCTGAGGATCAGTCACATGTGGCTGCTTCCTTGTGGGGCTTTCATTAACAGAGAAGGAAGTTACTACATCATTTTTTCTTTCTTATTAAAGAAAAAGAAGGGAGCTTCCCCCCCAGAAACAGATATATATGCTGTATTCTGTATATTCTTTCTTGTTCCACACTGAATTTAGATAGTTCTGTCTTTAGTGAGCAGAACATGCTGCTTCATTGCAGATTTGAGCTTTTGGAGCACCGGAGTGTGCTGAACTGTTAACTGGTTATTAGGAATGCTCCATACTGCCATGGATTTAAGATTTATTTATAGTGGCATGAGCTGCTTTGTCCAAGAAAAGGAGGTGCAGACATACATATCCAGCATGGGATCTTGGTCTCAATTCCTGGTACTGTCATTCAAGAGTGTACCAAGCGATTGGGTGGCTGTATCTAGAGGTGAGCATCATGGAGGTGGATGCTCAGAGCTCTTGAGTCAATGGAGCTCTTCTGAAATCTGTGAGTTTTGCTTCACTTGAGATTCTAAAGCATCTACATAAAAATTCAGTAATAACTCATAAAATGAGCAGAACAGTTCACAGTGGTGTTTGGCTTGGTTTTGCATTCCTTGCTTGAGGAGGAGGTAAAGCATTGTGTGGCTTCAGCAGTAATGGTAAGAGACAGGGGATGTGATTGGAGTTTTCCCTGGGTGCTTTTAGCTCTCTGTCAGTGGAGCAAGCTGAGAAGCGAGAGCCCTGGCACTGCTGCTCTGGGAATGGGGGAAAAAGGAAGGCTTTGGCAGGTATGTTCATGTTTGAGTATAGGGTAGGTGGAAGAATGGAGGTGTTACAAACTGTAGTAGAAAATACGCTCTGAGAAGCTAGATCCGATGAGCTGGGATTATGCAGAATGGAGAAAAGGGTTGACTGGGGAACAAAACGGGGCTGGAAGGAGATGGTTCTTGCAGCCTGCTCTGGCCTTTAATGGGCTGGTGTGCAGTATGGGAAAAAAACGATGGCTTCAGCTGTACTGGATGTGTGCCATGGTGAAACATGGCTTTGCATCGTGGTGTACACTGTGAAACAGGCTGTTGAGTCTTGTTGGCCCAACTGTGTGCTGTAGGAGCAGTAATAACCCATGATGGAGAGCTGATGGGCTGCTGCTGCTGCTGCTTTTTCTCTGTATTCGAGTAATTCTCTCTTCCCATAACCTTGTTTCCAGTCTGTGGTTCCTGCTTTTGAGTTTACCTGACTAGAGGTTAAAAGATAATGAAATGACAATTCCTCTCAGTTATCCTGAAAAGACAAAATTCCCTCTAGCAAAGTTAGGAAATGATAGGACAGTGACTGTGAGCATTGCTTAAGAGTGAAGAAATTAATGTTCTTCTGCTGTCATTAGAATTAATTGTACTAAAAATAAAGTCTTTGGTGTTCTTCCTTTCCACTTTCTCTTTGGGAGGCCAGAAAGTCATTAACAAATGAAGTCTCATTAGGGCGGTTGCGAGGTGCATTTTTCTCCTCACCGCTCCTCCAGTGCTGGTCACTTTATTAAGATATATTTTGTGTATTCATACACTGATACTGTCAAATGGAGACCACACTTCATCAGCAATGTAAAGGGCAGGCCAGTTGTTTGGAGAGCTTTTCCCAGACTATTCCCCCCCTTTATGTCTCTTGTGTGTGGAGGACCTTTGTCCTGAGCAGAGAAGTGGGTCAAACCCCCTCAGTTGCTGCCTCCATCCAAGCAGCTCACCCTGGTGGGCTGGTGCTGAGCAGGCCCCAAGGTGCACATGGAGGTTTGGTGCTCGTGCTTGGGGCAGAGGGTAAGGAGGAGTTTCCAGGAGGTTTCCTCACGCATTTCAGTGCTTCTGTTGCTGTGGTGGGCCAGAAGTGAAGAGGCGTGAAATTGAAAGCAAATGATGCAAAACTGATTACTTTTCACCCTTCCAAAGGAATAGAAAAAAACTAAAACAAACCCCAAGCCTTATTTCAAATCCATTGTTATTTCCCCAGAACTATTTTGCCCATCCTTAGCTTATAAACATGCATTCGGGATTATTTATGGGTTATTTAAGGTACAAATTCCCCACGGAAACACTGTGAAATCCATTGCAAAGCAAGCTGTTAAAAAATACCCAGCACCGTTTGCTGTTGAAAGAGTCGGAAATGGGAGATGATGCTTGATCCTAGAACAGTGCATTTGGAAAACAGGTCAGGCCTTTGAAAAAGGGGTTCTGTGTAGCTGAAATGAGTGAGAGCATGCTGCGTTTCTGGCCAGCTGGTGCGGAGTAGCCAAGCTGCTCGGGGTGCCCAGGCTACGCTTGGACTTTCAACCCTGACATAATTTGTCCTGTCTTCAGTGTAGATGTCTGTTGTCAAGACCGTCTTCTAGACAGTTTCTCTTGGGGTTGTGTAAGGCTTATCTCTCAATGAAGGCTTCCACATGTTCTCAGTTATGGAGCTCATGATGCACTTTGCAAACAGCAGCTCTCGGGTGAAGCTCTTCTCGAACGTGCAGGTGCAAGCCTGACCTCCTGATCTAGGAGCTTGTGCAGGCTTGGAGTTTTCCTTGGCAACAGAGAGGGGAAGCACAGAAAACGCTGCTTTCTGTGAACTGCTGATCCGGTTCTCGTGGCATTTTTGTCTTGACTCTTTTCTAAGTGTTTGGCAGCCTGGATCCATGTTAATTGGAACATCATAGTAAAGTCCTTGATTTCTGAAGTGTCTGAGTGGAAATAAAATGTTAATTCTAAATGGGCAAGCTGTGCTGTACTCACTTCATAGCCTCGTAAATCAAAGGCTGAGGAAGGTGTGGCTTTCCCACATCCCTCTATGAGTCTTTTGCAGTCACCATGCAACCAAGAACTTCTTTAAAGTTGAGCTCCTGTCTCCATTTGTAGCTTACTGCTGAGGATCATTGGGGCCGCTCATCTGCAGAAGAGTGCTCAGCTGGAGGCATGCGTAGGACTAGTGTCAGGATGCATCATCCTCTGAGGTGAGCAGTGGTCCCTGGAGGCACAGACCCTCAAGGGAACAGAAGCAGTCAAGAACGAGGAAAACACAACGGAAGCAGTGGGGCTGCTGCTCAGCAATCAGCCCCCAGCCCTTTTTCAGCAGTTGGCAGTGACTTGAGCACTCAGTGTCATGATTTTTCAAAGCAAATGCAGAGGCTGAGATCAAGCACATGGCTGAGACTTTTGACAGCCGGGTGGGAGGCTGACTGACAAGTTGAAGCCACATCAACTTGGTAGATGAAAGGCAGTGAGACTGTTCAAAATAACACGGGGGCATGAAGTGGTCAAAAGGAAGCTGTTGGGTGCAGCGTTTGTATGAAAGGGCTGAAAGTGAAATGAGGGCTTGGGGATTGAAAACATGTTTTGGACAAGCAAATGACGCATTTACATTTGCAAATGGCTTGTGTGCTGCAGTGGCCTCTGGGCCGTGTGGCTGCACTGCTCATCTTCAGGGCCATGGTTGACTGATGCCCAGAAGCGGTTTGTCACCTCCATGGGTTGTGGTGATCAGTCTGCACTGGGTATTGCAGTCTCACTTCTCCAGCTGCAGTTGGTGTCTCACAAGCATGAGGATAAACGAGGAGGGAATGTGTTTATCTGAGCTGACCAGAGATCCAGGGGCTTTGCTTCCTGATGCTTTGACTGAAACAAGCTTTTTGGTCCTGATACCTTAACTCATAGTAATCAAGATTTCTCTTCTGTGTCTAGCTGGTGTCTCAGCAGGACCTACCATCAGATCCCACACAAGAAATAATGGATACAAGTGTTTGTTGAGTTCTTTTGTCTTAGAACATCAGTTTTCTCCATCATGTTCTGAGTATCAGAGCTCTCTTTTGAATGCTGCAGTAGTTATGCTTCCAGGCATGTGTGTGTTTCTTCCCAGGATCAGATAAATGGGAACATGTTGTTTGGTGGGGAACAGGGTTGCTTGTCTAAAGTTCATGCACCAGAACACCACTGACACAGAGGAGAGCCCAGGACTTCATGGTTTAAAGTCTGATGGGACAAGTATGTGATGTTCCGCAAGGGGCACTGGGGGTTGACCAGCATGTGGCTCCAAACCAGGGAGCTGGTGTCCCAGGTGAACCCAGCGGCCTCGCTGCTGCAGCTCAGGGTAGCTACTCCTGGTGGAAACATTTTACATCCTTTTGTGCCCTCTTTGCCTGGTGACGCAGCTCTTGTGTAAAGGAAACCCGAGGACTGAGCTTATTTTTCACTGCAAACAAAGAAACAAAAGCAAGATCTGGGGGCTTTTTCTGTTTTCTGTTTCTCCCCCCACCCTTTCCCCAAACACTAAAAGCCCATGATTTAATGCTTAAACACATTATAATTGTTCACAGACCCACTGCTCTCAGAAAAGCCCTCATCTTTAATGAGCAATTTCCAAATGACGAAAGAGCAGGATTAATCAAAGCCTCTAATTATATTTCACGCAGGAAAAGAAAAAAGAGAAAAAAAGCCTTCAGAAGAAGGAAAGAAATACCCAAGTCCTGACAGCTCTGTAGTCTTTACTGGAATTTCCATATGTAAATGGGGTTTTTAACTCTGCAGGGCATAGTGAACAGGGAGAGAAATGTCTTCATTTTGTCTAACTGCTTGTAATCAGTTTGCCATAATTGCAGCCACGCTGCACATCTGGAGAGTCAACCAGCTAGCACATGGCTCGATGTGTTTCCATGGCAAGAACAGACAGCTCCTAGATGCAGGAATGATGGTGCCAAGGAAGCAACGCGAACAGATGTGGCACATCTGAAATATGTTTCGTGTTCAGTTTGTGTTTCTGTGCCCTGGTTTGCAAAGTTCCTTGCAGCCTCTCCCCTGTGCAAGGAAGGGAGAGCAAGTGCAGATTGTTACGTGAAAGCTTTGCCTCGCTGATTGGGTTTTGGGTGCCAGTAATTGTCTGTGAACTGGAGCTTTCCTTCCTGGGAGTGTACTTGTGCTGGAGCTGAGCACCAGAGAAAGGCCTGGACCAGAATCTGACCCATGCAATTCCCTAGATTCAGCAGCATGAAATCTGAGCTCTTCATGCTTGAAATCTAAGCTCTTCAGATGGTGCTGGTCTTTATGATACACGTGAGATTCCCAGATGAGAAAAGCCAAGAACCATGCCATTGACCGGGGTTCTAGAGCAGCTGTATCAGACCGGTAAAGATCTTGGCCATTCCAATCCTCTCTTGCAGAGAATCCCCGGGAGTCGTGCTTCGACCCTGGCCTGATCAAGAACGGCACCCGTGTGGGGACGGATCTGAAGCTGGGATCCACCATCACCTACTACTGTGATGGTGGGTATGATATTGAAGGGGTCTCCACGCTGACTTGCATAATGGGAGAAGATGGAAAACCCACGTGGAATAAACCTCGACCTACCTGTACAGGTAAAGTCCATGGGGAAACAGTGAGTAAAGAATGACTTACCTATCTCCAGCTGCTTAGCAGTTTGTCCTCATCAAAACTGTGGTGTTGATTCTGCACAGTGCTGCTTGCAGAGGGACAGAGGGGGTTTTTCTCAGTGTTCCGTAATTTTTTAACACCCAGAGGGCAGGAAGAGCTGACTTATGTGAGGTTTCTTCAGCCTCCTTTTGAAGAGACAGAAACCTGGACACAGCAGATTATGTGCATGGCATTACGTGCGTGGCAAATCCTGTGTCCTTAGTGCAGGGCAGGATTCAGGAAGTCACTTCAACTTTTGCTTAACCTGATCCCTTCTAATCAAAGCCCTTAAGCGTGTTCTTTCCTGAGCAGGGTCAGAGATTACTGAAAAAGCAGAAAGTATTTTCTTCTTAGGGCTTTTGTGGTTATTTTGTTTTGTTTTCTGCCTTAACAAGAAAATGGTTTAAGTGATGGATTTGCAGTCAGAGCTTAATCTGAGAAGTGAGTCAAGAGATAGCTGTCAGTCTGTGCTGACTGGAAGAATGAAACCTCTGCCTTGAAGAGGTGCTGGCAGGGAGGACATGGTCCCTCTGGAGCCAGGCTGAGAAACGGAAAAGGATAGGAGCCACTTCTGGCAGGTCCTGTGCTTTGGGGTTGTGTGGAGAACAGTGCAGATCGCACATTCCATACACATCATCCTCAGCATTGGCATGGTCTTGTTAATGAAGGGTGAAGCAGGCGTGAACTCAGCATAGGGACAAGCTTTATTTTCCTTAATAAGAACTTGCAGGGAGAGCTGCAGTGCCCCAAGGCAAGGGATGGAGGGTGGCTGGGGCAGGTGCCACTGCGCAGCACTGCAGGGCAGCGGGAAGAAGGCTGATGTTTTATGGATAGCTTGGGTACGAGCACACTCCGGAATCTCTGCTTGCCTTTCTCTTCCAGCACCCTGTGGTGGTCAGTACACAGGCTCAGATGGCGTCGTCCTCTCACCAAATTATCCCCAGAACTACACCAGTGGCCAAGTCTGCCTGTACTTCATCGTCGTGCCGAAGGACTACGGTACTGGGCTTTGACCACTGTTCTGCTCCCTTGTTTGTTTGGTTTTTAACAAAGTGGTAGAATAAGCACATCTATAGATGGAGATAAGGGAGATTGGAAAATAGTAAGTAGCGCTGTTGGATGCTGTTTATTCTTTGTTGTAGTCAGTAGGGATAATGGGAATTTTCAGAGGTAAAAAATCTATCAGAAGAACCCGCAGATAACAAACCCAACACCTTGTGCTTCCCCTTCCAGTTCCTGCACCATATCCAGTCACAGAGTTCAGCAGAGAACGGTTCATGGTAGTTAATGCTGGTGGCACTCAGAGGACCTCTGAGTACAAAATGTGTTTACCATAAGCACGCAGTAATCACAATACTAAAGATTCTGTGCAGGGCCACACGTGTAAGTTTAGTTCTGAGGGTGTGCAGCTAATTTTTGGTTTTAAATAGCATGTAAATTGCATTCTAAACCCAGCTCCAAACAAAAGCCAGCTCCATTTACACGGACTCTCATTCTTGCAGACTCCAGTGCTGTGTCATTTTGGTCAGAGCTGAAACACCAGAGTGATCGATGCTCTGTAAGCCTTTGAGGCAGCTAGCTGGATATTAATATTGGTTAACATATTTTCTTGTTTGAAGGGAATTTAAAGTTCTTAAAGAGCACTTGCACTGACAGCTCTGGCAGGTGAAGGTCTCTAAACTCTCTTATTTGATCCTGCTGCTCAGTGCACTGTATTGATCTTGTCAGTCCCTGTGGTGTTTTCAGTTGTTTGTGATTTCCTTTGCTACGATAGCAAGGTGTGAAATGAGGATACCATGTTCAGACATCGGTTATGAACTCCTTTCACTTGAATTCCCTTCTGCCCGCGTGCATCCAGGTTCCATTCCTCAAGCTACATGATTAAATACTACGCTGCTCTCACACCTAACCTGTTTTACTGCAGCTGATCTTGATACTGTCTTAAGAAACACCGTAGGTAGAAGGATAGACAGTCTTGATCTGCAAGTTTGACTCTCATCTATTGAGGGATGGCAGCTAAATTAGCTTCTGTTTTCCACCTGCTACCTTTCAATTGCTTCATTAAAAGCAAGCAGGAAAACCATCAGTGAATGTTATGCATTTCCCATGTGCTTCACTTCTTGGGTTCTGTGTACAGCAGGCATCAGGGTGTGCCATCATCACTTGTTCAGTGTTCCCAATGTCAGCTCTGTGCTGGAAACCCCAGTGTGCAGGAAGCAAATGGTGAATGATGAATTTCACAGCAAGAGTCCTTTCGGCTTGGGAATCTGCAACTGGGCCCTTAAAACTTGAGAATGCAAAGCTAGGAGAGGAGGGAGCAAATCTTCCAAGTGCAGATTTGGGAGGAAATACACTGTTGGTGTATTCTGAAAAATAAATAGGTAAAGTTTCCTTGCGCCAGCTAAGAAGTGTTCGAATCCTCTCATCATTTTCTCCCGTTTATAAGCTCTGCCTGCTCCTGGGTGCATTTACAGCATGTGCAGTAAGACCCAGAGCAGGGCTCCCTCCTTAGCAGTCTTTCTGGGCAGGCTTAGGACTCACTGGTACTGAAATCATGAGTGTCCTCCTTCCCTAGCAGCCATCCTGCCCGAGCAGAGAGCTTCAGTCTAGACATTGAAGTTCTTCAGGACAGGGATTGTTATTTTGTTTGTGTTTTGTGCAGTGCCTAATCCAGTGGGGGCCAGCTTCATGACAGAGGTTCAATACAAGTAATGAATAGTAATTAGCAGTTAGTGAAATTATATACCCTGTGTTATGTAGGCAGACAAATGGAATGATTCATGGTAGAATCCCTTTTGGCCTATGAATCAGTGTTAAAGCATACTGGCAAGTGAACATGGGGGAGGCTGGTTGGTGCTTCTGTTATGCCTACTTTGTGGATAAATAAAGGGCTCCCATCTTCCAGGGCTGTCATTCAGGCCCTTCTCATCTGCGCCTCAGCTCCAGGCCCTGCCTGCATGGGCACAGCCGTGGTCCTGACTCTCTCCCTCCCTTCACAGTGGTCTTTGGGCAGTTTGCCTTCTTCCAGACTGCGCTCAACGATGTCATTGAAGTCCATGACGGCCCCAACCAGCACTCCCGGCTCCTCAGCTCCCTCTCTGGCTCTCATACAGGTAGGGGACATGTCCCTGTTGCTGCTGGGGAAAGCAAGCTAAAAACACAGGCTGCCATTTAACACCTTGCTCTGTGAAAGCCTTGTGTGTAGCTGGGGCCGTAATCTCCGTCTTTCCTGTTTTCTCTCTTTCTCCTCATCAGGTGAATCATTACCGTTAGCTACCACCAACCAGATTCTCATCAAATTCAGTTCCAAGGGTCAGTCTACAGCCAAAGGTTTTCATTTTGTCTACCAAGGTGAGTATAGTTGTTCTGGAGATGCCCTCGTGCTGGTCAAAGATACAGTGGTATCTTGAAGCATCCTGGACTGCTTTCGATGTCTGTGGGTCCTTGCGCACATTGTGTCTCACCTGGAAGTATCACAGGAGATGAGGATTATTGGGGCTGTCTGGCTTCTGTAGGCACTTGCTATTCAGACGTTCCCTTTTCACCCTGCCTCAACCCTTGCACGTCGCAGGATTAGTATCAGAAGTATCTCGGTGAATCATGCCCTGAGCACACAGTGAGTTCTTGAGGCTTAGATGCCAGCAATTTTTCCCAGTGGTGTTTTAACACATTGCTCAGTGTAAGCAGCTGAACACTTATCTAGGAGCTCCGTAAAATCCTTCCTCTGGCATGTCATAGGCTTAGCCCTCCTGCTGGCAAACTTTTGCCCCTTGATCCTTTTCAGTCATAGCTTGCCTGGCATTGAACAAGCCCCTTAGAGATTTGAAAGTAGTAAATGGAAAGCGATGCACAGAGTAGTGGGAAAACAGAAGGGCTTTCTCACCCACACGCTCTGTACCGCTGTCTGTGGTTCAGCCCAGCTTCTGCACCCACGTTACTGTGAAGTGGGGACAGGCAGCAGGGGCAGCCTGTGCCTCGTCCGCAAGCAAAGTGAAGGATGGTTTGGGTTTTAGTGTCCACAGATAAGTTCCCTTGAATTTCTGCCTAATTACTGTAAAACAGCTGTAGCTCTGATAGTCATCTTTAAGTAGATTTCAGCAAAGCAAAGGTTTTGATGAAATCAGTAAAGATTACCTCCTTCCTTCTGCATGCTAATTATGAGCTACACAGTCTGCAGTGATTACTGCCGGGAAAGTGGGAGTAAAAGAGTGAGCCAGCGCTGGTTCAGATCTGCCTGGCCAGGCTCTGTTGCTGTTTACCTGCATTTTTACACAAATGAGGAGTTTCCTCTCCCAGAATTCTCACCCATCCAGTGGTGCGCAGCCGGACAAGCTCCCCCAGGGTGAAGGAATTGGAAGCGAAGCAGCCCGACTGGAGAGCGGAGCTGCAGGTCAGGCATGGTTTGGAGAGAGGCCAGGCACACCCAGAGGGCTGAACTGGGGCCACCTGAGCAGAGGACAGATCCAATAGTGTTTTGGCTGTCTTGGGTTTGCTTCTTCACAAGTGGCTCCCTTCTGCCTCTGCATTCCCCTCAGCGGACCACTGACACACTTCAGCTTCTTGCTGATGAGCTGTGCAATGCCTTTGACAGCGGGTTTGACATTCATCTCTGAATCAAATTAAAATCGGGGAATACAGCTAATGTGCTCATCATCTCCGTGTTTTTTCCCTCCCAGCAACTCAGGCATTAAACACTAGTAAATTATAAAGCAAGAGAAAAAGATGCATTCATTTCTTAGCAGTAGACATTTCTTTGACTCGTTTTTCAGATGTCAGATGCTCCATTTCTTTCTTTGACTGTAGTTTGCAGAATTGAACAGGAATGCAGGCAATTTCAACAGCTCATGATACAGCATCACCGCTTAAATTCCCCTTTCCTTGCTTTTACCTTTGTCATCATGAAGGAGATTGTTTAAAATTGATGTCCGTAACAGGAATGAGGCTGAGTGAGCTGAGAAACCTGAAGGATTTTCTGCTGAGGCTCTAGCATTATATGGCAACCCAGCTTTTTGGGAAGTCATTGCTGAATGCCTTGGTTTCCCCATTTAGAAGCAACCTTTCAGATGTGGTTGTAGGTTTCCAGAAGACAAACAGCCTCGTCTGAGAAAGCGTGCGTGGTTCTGTAATGTTCTGGCTGCTTTTATTTCAAGTATCACTTGAACTGACGAAAGTTTGAGTGAAACGATGCTCTTTTCTCAGTGATCACGGTTGGATTCAGCGTGGCTGTGGGGCTCAGGTAGAATCTGGTTGCTGGGTTGTTGTGAACGGCTGCTTAATTTTGGCGCTCCGCATTAGCAGAACGTTTGCTCTAACTGGTTCTTTGGTTCTCTTTCTGCTCCGCCGCGGCGCACCCCCCCGCTGGTCCCTCCCGCCCGCATCGCCAGCGGTGCCCCGCACCAGCGCCACGCAGTGCAGCTCCGTGCCGGAGCCGCGCTACGGCCGGCGCCTGGGCAGCGACTTCGCAGTGGGCGCGGTGGTGCGGTTCGAATGCAGCGCTGGATACGCGCTCCAGGGCTCCCGCAGCATCCAGTGCCTCACCATGCCTGGCGCGCTGGCGCAGTGGAACGTTTCCGTACCCACCTGCGTGGGTAGGTATCCTCGGGATCTGGGGCTGCTTCTGTGGGCTTCTTCAGCCTGGACAAGGGAACGCTCCTTAAGGGGAGAGCTGAGAGCAGCTCCAGTGCCTAAAGGGGCTGCAGGGAACCTGGAGAGGGGCTCTGGACAAGGGATGGAGGGGCAGGACAGGGGAATGGCTTTAACTGCCAGAGGGGAGACTGAGAGGAGCTCTTGGGCAGAAGCTCTTCCCTGGGAGGG
>JAOEHY010039086.1:0-22434 GCA_025447955.1 Psilopsiagon aurifrons
TGCCTCACCACCCTCACAGTAAAGAATTTCTTCCTCATATCCAATCTAAACTTCCCCTGTTTAAGTTTGAATCCATTGCTCCTTGTTCCTCCTGCTGCAGGTATTGCAGCAAAAAGCTGATGTTTTTTTCTGACAGTGAACATAAGATTTTAAGGACTTCTCTCCTCTTACAGGGTGATCTCCTGTTCTCAGCATCTCAGAGTCACCCAGCAAACAGGAATCTCAGCAGTGTTTCTCAGAGGCAGGGCCAGTTCTTGCTCAAAACCCTGCAAAGTTTCAGAAATGCTTGCAGGTGAGGACAAGTTGGTGTAGGTGTGTGGGGTCTGTCCATGTCCATCCATTCTTCTGTCCTTGTAGCCAAATGCCTCTGCCCACCCCACCACTAAAACATCACAGGTGAGTTCAATGCATTGCACTTGTCAGTGAAACAACGGAAGGAGGAATATGTAGTGATAGTGAAAAATTTGTGCTACCTGTGTGTGTCTCCCAGTAAATTTCTCTGGGACCTTTTATTCCCCGTTTATTTAATGTCTTTGGCCTTTGAGGAACTGCTTGAAATTTAGCCGCTACTACTGACAGTGTAAGAACTGTTGGAAGGTGTGTGTGAAACCATATTCCTGTGTCCCGGGGTTTGCAGCTTCACTGTCAGCAGGGATTAACCATTTAACTAATGTGTATCTGCTTCAGATGCTGGCTTTGGATTTGCTCATCTGTTAACTGCCAGTGGGTTTCTAGACACCAACGCATCCTGTGGTGCTGGATGAGAGCTATCTGTCAGCCTTAGCTGCACAGCAGACGGTGGTACATGAGTTTGTGTGTGAGTCTGTTGTTAGGGAAGTCTGGCCAACTTAGTTATTTTGCCTTCCATGGCTTGACTAATTCAGTCAGTAGCAGGTGGCCCTAGGTCTGCGCTGACCCAGTGTCTTGGGGTAGTGTTGGAGGGCTCTTGGGTTCTGTCGTGGCTTTCAGAACAGCTGAATGGTCCACTGGCCAATTTCCATGAGGTTTGCTGTATTGTGCTCCAGACACTCTGGCCTGGCTGAGAACCTTTACTCTTGCCACACTAGGACTTCCCACAGCAGATATTTTCTTCAGAGAAGCTAAGTCTTCCTTTCCCAGATTGTACTGTTGTGCAACATTGCTGACTTCTAATAGCTTTGCTCAAGATGTAAGAATATGATTGCCAGATTCCTGCGTTGCCAACCCAATAAGTGCTTGTAGGGTCCTTAACAGTGAAAGTTTTGATGGAGATGTAGTATTTTCTGACTTCCTTTACAAAGCGGGGAGGATTCCTCTCAGTGATGTCAGCTCTGTGTCTGTAGGTTAGCAGTGGAATTCCAGAGTGACTTCATGGCCCAGGAGAATGCTTTCACTGCCCCCAACTCTGAGAGCAAGGACACACTAAGTAACTTCTCTGAGTTCCTGTTGAGGATTTGCGACAGTCTCTGCATCCCCATGGTCATGGTAGGGTTTGTTTTGAATTTGATCTATTCCTTGGATACCTGGAAAGATGCTTTCAAACATCAAGAATGGGTTGTGCAAGTTGGTTTTGGGGGGAAGAGAATATGTAGAGTAAACCAAGAACAGGCGTGGCGTTGCCCACCTCTCCAGAGCCAAATGTGGCATTACCCAGTTCATGCAAAGTGGGGGTGTATAGTCTCAGAGGGTGGAGAAATTCATAAAGCTTCCATGTAGAGGCAGTCCACAGCTTCAGACTGTGCAATCCCCATAGCGTGCCTGCCATGATGTCTAATCCATGGCAGCTCTGGATGTTGCAGAAGACGGAGAGTGCCTGAAGTGTTGTTTTCCCCTCTTGTCTGTGTCCCAGAAAGCAGCGGCATTTTGCATCTGTACTTTTGTTTTCCTGCTTCTTTCCAGAAGGTATTGATGAGGCTGCCCAGTCTACCCAGCAAGGGCAGTACTAAGCATTGTGCCTCAGTTAAGCCAGGGACGCAGTTTAAAAAGTAACTGTGGAGTCACATGTGCTTTAGTGCTCCATACAGACTTGTCACTAAGACACTTGAAGCAGTGTTGTCAAAACAGTGGGACTCTGGCGGTGGTTCCAAACGTTGAGTAACTTTTGCTTGTGCTTTGCCACAGATTCAGGTGTATGGACTCTTGCAGTTGTTTGGGAGCTTGGAAATGTTTTAGTTTATATTTTCTTAACCAGTCGTTTGGGAGGCAGCTCAGCTGCAGTGCAGTTGCTGTCGTCCTCCCTGTAGGGAGGTGCATGTCTCATTTGGCAAAGCTGGAGTCAGTTTGCTGCTTCTTGCTCACTGAACTTGGTTGAAAATTAATGGACTGTGAGAAAATTGTCCAGTGACCTTCTGCAAGGGTGAGTCAAGTTGTTTTGTTCTAAACAGTTTGGGTTCTGGACTGTGTAGAGAGCTTAAACACCTGTGTTTGCCACTACCCAATAAAACGCTGAAGCGCAGGTGTAAAGTACTCCTGAAGTCAGCTGCGCATAAGCATATGTCCTGTGTTGTATGCCACACTGGAGAATTAGCCATCTGAGCTGTGAAAACAGTTGCTTCCAGGGCAATATGGGCAGTAAGGACCTAACTGTTTGCCAGCTGGAATCAGGAAGAAGTTTCTCGTTTGATGTAATGTCTTGCAGAGTTAGCAGCATGGCTCATAACGTTGGCAGAGGGGAGTGTTAGTTGCTTTGAAGTGCTCATGTGTACATGCTGCCAAGCATTTTGGTAGAGCTGTTACTCCATTTCTTTGGATTTAGAAATCTCACTTTCTGGGAAGGCAGGAAAGCTGCTGTTTTCAGTGTTTATTGCATACCACGCACCTGATCTTTTCTTCTTTCCACAGAACTACCTGGAAAGGGCTGTCAGCCCGTCAGTGATGGAGGTTTTCATCTCAACACTTAATACCCTCTTTACAGTGGTGCCAAACATGCAGAATAAGTTCTCCAAAAAGCTGGGTATGAGGGTAGTGTGGGATCACGTTCTCTGTGCTCTTAACTGATGGAACTTACTGCTACTGTGTGTTACTGAGGCAATGAGCTTAAGAAGACTTCATGTGGAGGATTATATTACATGTTTATATGAGTAAGAATAGAGCGTACAGTCATGTTCAGCAGGATGAAAAAGTTATTTGGTCTAGCAATGATGATGGGACAGATTTTATTTTAGATAAATAACTTGTGTCAGCTTCACCCTTCCCTCTGGAATATTCAGAATTGGCTGTTCCTGTAGACAGGAATTATGCTGGAATTGTTGGTAGGATTTTACTATGTAGAAATTCTATTTACTCTGGGTATTCCTTACACTTTGTACATCAGAGAACTGATGTAGAGAATTCCTCTATTCTAAACATGTGAAGCTGTCAAATCTTCCCTCTTCTCCTGAGAAAACAAATGAATCTCAGACACTCCCTCCAAACCAAAGTAGTTTGCTTTGGGAGAGGACCCTGAGATGGCATGCCTTGTTCGTCAGGTTGGTGTGGAGGTCTGTGGGGATGGCTATGGGACCTGCCTACCTTTTTCCCTTATTGTGCACGTTCTGTGTCTCTTTGACATTTCTGTCTTTGCTTTCTGTCTAGCATCTTCATCCTTCATCCGACTGACACTGGAGCTGAAGGCCAGATTTTGCTCTGTACAAAGGTATTATGATGCATGCCTTTTGAGGAAATCAAACATTTCCAGATGGGAAAGCAGATCATGCCATATTTTAATGCACCTGATTTGGCAAGATGGAAAACTGAAAGACTCAAGAGTGGTTATATCTTACTGCAAAATGTAAATGGCAACTGCCAATGGAAAAGCTGGATGTGGGAGAAGGGAGAAGCAGTCAGATAGGGGGCAGGTGGATTCACAGTGTTGTGAGAATCCTGTGCTCTGTCGTGAGATGAGCAGATAGAGATAAAGCAGCCTGGCTTTGGAGTAATCAGATAAGTGGGTGTTTTGAAAAGAAATAACAGTAGCATCAGTTTCATCTGAGCTCTGGCTTCCCAGGCACATGTTACCACTATCATTGTTCCTTGTGGTGTGATAATGTATAAGAAATGGGTGGGAGGAGGAAGACTTCAACAACAGGCATTGCAAAGGATCTTCTGTAGCAAAGGCTATGGTTCCTAGGTTGAGGAGGACTTGGGGAGACTCTGTGCACCTGCAGAGGTGTGTTACCCCCTCTTTCCTTTGACTGCACCTTATTAAAGAGTAAATAAAACACGCAGGACCCCTAGCCCAGGTTGCCACTGTGAAACTTAGAATGGGGATATTTGTGCCTTTGAATGGTGTGTGTGGGAAATGATCGAGGCCTCTGAATACAGTAGTTTGGGGCACTAATGATGGTGTGTTAGAGTGCAAAGCTGATTCATTATGTCCTGTTCTGCAAGGAGATCATTGGAGATAGAAATAAGTCACAGAATCTCCTTCCTGGTGTTTGCCAGTGGAATCAAGTGTGGGAAGCCACCCTCATATACCATACGTTCTCTGCAGTGTTTGGGATCCTGCCCTTGCAGGACTCCCTGTGTAAAGTAGGTGTGATGATTGTGAGAGTACCCCACTCTATTCATGTTGTCCCAAGGTGTGTGAGCACGTTCACTGCCGTCACCATGCACACCTGCCACATCTGTGAGCTGACTGTCCTCTGGGAATTACTCACTTGCCCAGAACCCCAGCTGGCTCCTGGAGTTTTGTTGTGATGGGGCAGGTGTTTGTATGTGATGGTTCAGTAAACTGAGGTTCTAGCAGACAGCATGTGAGACTGGAATTATGAAGAAGATATTCCTGGCCTTCTGCACTGTATTTTTCTTCTGTTCTTCACAGTAATCCTGCCTTGAATCAGGCCTGTTCCAGCTTCCTCTGCAGCTTGTGCTTGAGCCTTTACTCTACCACAGAGAAAGAGAGAACTTCTTCTCAGGAAGGCAAGTTTGGGGAAGGAAACAAATGGCTTCATTTACTCTGAGGCCCTGACACCTTCTCTTTAGGCAACAGGTACAGAAATAATTAAAAGGACAAAGAAGAAAGGAAGGGAGGACACACATAAGCTCTATTTAGAAGTGGTGGGGTTTCTCCCCGCAGCTTTTTTTTTAAGCTGGTCCAACAAGGAGTTAACACTCACAGAATGCATTCTCAAGAACTTGGAACCCTGCCTGTTTACATGGTGACATTTATTAGAACAACTGTGCATGGCTTAATTGAAACAATCTCATTTGCCACATAGTCACCTATATCTGCAGATTTTTCCTCTGGCATACTCTGTAAAGCTTTCCTGTCTGTACTGTATCTTTCCATAATAGGTAAGTCCCAGATAAATGAGATGAAAATTTTCACATCACAAAAGCCACTTTTCCCACTGGCAGTGGTTGGTCACCATACAGCAGCATCAGCAGAAAGCTGGGAACCTCAAACAGAAATGTCTTTTCATCCTCAAAGCCAGCTCCATTAAATCAGGTCTCACAACACCTCGCACCAGATCATAGGGGTGTGCTTGCTGTATGCAGGCTGTGGGGCAGGAGGTTGGCTTTGATATTTCTTACATCAGGAGCTTCCCTAATTTCATGTTCTTGAATTAGAGCAGGCAGATTCTTCCTTCCCCCTGTTCCACTCTGCTTTGCTGTAAACATTCCTCATCGCTGCCTGCCTGCTGATAGTAGTTTTATTTCTAGAGCATGACATTTCTGAGCTTCTGCAGAAGGGTCTGCCTCAATTAAACTACACCACTGCTGAAAGCCTTCTTCTCCTGGCTGAAACCCCTGAGCCTTTCTCTTCGGGTCAAGCTCTTTGCAGCCACCAACACTGCTTTATACTACTCTTATACTTTGCCTACACCCTTGAGGACAGGTGAGCCAAGAGTATACAAGGCACATGGTTTTGTGGTTGTTATATACCATGTATTGGTGGGTGAGGCATGTCTAATGTTACTGTTTGCACTCCAATCTCCTTCAATGCAGGTTTGTCCCAGAAGCAGAATTATTTTTAGCCATAAGAAATTTCCTCCTGTCAGCACAGGGCCATGGAGACTCTCCCCCTCTATACGTACTCAGAGCTGCACTTTACCTACTTGCTGCCTGTCAGGACAAAAGCCAACCACTGGATTTGGTAAAAGATGATTTCATTCCTTCCTCTTGGACCCTTTTTTGGAAACTAAGGTTTCTCCCCACTCCCATCAACCCTCTTGAGGAAAGTATTTTGACATAGGTGGTGAGCAGTGAGTGAGTGAAGAGCGTGCAGCGCATCTACACTCTGGAAAGTTAACTGTGAAAAGCCACCAAGGAATCTAGATTTGACTGAATAAACCTGTGTATGTGTGGGAAGTGTAAATGCGTTGGATAGGCTGCGAGTTCACATATGGAATATAATAAATTTCATCGCTTCAGTCTCCTGAACACATCTACAGCCTCTGCAGAAGGCTTTCGAGTGTTCCCATATGGCTCTTTGCTGCTGCGCAGCTTTGAGAACTCTATAAAGCCTACAAGTTTCTTAGCCTTTATGATGCAAATGGGCTTCACAAAATGATGTTTAACTGATATATTTGATTGTCTACCTTGAAGGCAGTGTGACTGTTTCTCATAGCACTCACATCACTTCAGCTTTTTTGATATTCAGTACCTAGTGATAATTCTGTTCTCTCTCCTTTTTTCCCTCCCACACATTTACCAGAGGTCGTTGTCTACCATAAGGAGGATCCTGGATAATCTTCCAGATCTAAGCTTGGTCTATGTCCATTGTCCTCTTCTGCTGAAATTCTTCCTGCGCTACCCTGAACTTATGGGGAGATTTGGACACCAAGTCCTCCAACTCTGGTTTTCCTGGAGAGACTGCAAGCAAACTGGGGTTGAAGAAGATGATTTTGGCATGTCTGATCAGCTGAACAGTGTTAACCCATTACTTCCCATTCTGAAGAGCAATTCCAGCATTTTACTTATTTTACTGGTATGTAACTTTGACAAGGACAGGCTGCCATCCTGGCCCTGATTTAGGGGGCTTTTTGGTTCTTGAAGCTCTCAGTGATGTCATAGAATCACAGAACAGTTTGAGTTGGAAAGGACCTTAAGATCATCCAGTTCCAACACCCTGCCATGGGCAGGGATACCTTCCACTAGACCAGGTTGTTCAAGGCTCTGTCCAGCCTGGGACACGAGGCCAAGGATTGTGCTACAAGGGCCAATGACTGTATACATAGACTTCCACCTCCCAGGGAAGCCTAATGTGGAAAATGGGTCTTTCTCTGTCATCCATCCACTGTAACAGGAAGGGATCTTTTAAAAGCTGGTTAGGAAGGGATGTGAAGGGTGCTCATGTATGCCTTGAAAAACCTCATTCCTTTCTCTATCCAGATACACAGCTGCGTACTCCAGATTCTTCTGTGGCAGCCTTTTGAGAAGCTGTTTCTCTAATTTGGGAGAAATGCGTTACTACTGATAGATGAGAGGGATCTGAGGAACAAAGAACTTTGAAAAAGCAGCATGCAGAGAGCTGGTCTTGAGGGCACGGCTTTCTGTTCGCTGGGGGTTTTGTTTGGTTTTAACTGGAGAGTCTTGTCAGAGATTTTAGCAGGACTCCTGAGTTTCCCGGGCTCCGAACAATGCATTTTATTGCTCTTTAAAGGTAAAATAGAAATCTTGGGGTAGGAAAAATTATTCAGTGCAGGAAAGAAAGGGACCTTGAAGTAGTAGCAGGGCTTGTGTATTTGCTGGCATAATGAGCTCTGTTAACCTATGTAATCATGACAGAATCTAGGTGCTGATGGCTGCTTAGAGACCTCCTCTCACTCCCACCTCTCCTACCTCCCCTGTCACCCATTCCCATCAGTGGCCACTCTACCCCAGGACTGTTCAGCCAGTCACACAGTAAATACTTGCTGACATTTCCACACAGGAACATGAGATTTGCCTGGAAAGACAAAAGCAAAGAGCTGTGATGTTTCTTCTCCAGCCTTTTAGAGAAATTAAAACTATATATCAGTGTGAATAGAAGCCCATGTCAGCAGACAGTGAAGAAACAAGGTTTGATTCTGTGTGGGCACCCATTAGGCATTACAGGATGGCACATATTTGTTATGATCAAAGAGGCCGTGAAGTACATTTTAATATCCCAGCTTATTAGAATGACTGGCAGGAGGGTTCCTTTGTGGGGCAGTTCTTTTACAGTGAGGGTGATACTGGACAGTAGGTAGCAACATCCAGGCATTTGATAACCATTGCAGAGCATTAGCCAAAATGATCAGTGAGTTCACATATCAAATTCAGGAGGAGAAGTGTCCCATGGGACTTGTCTTCAGCACTAGTTCTGGAACTTAGCACTCCATGATGTGGTGTATACATCCCAGGTCTATCAATAAACAAAAGAGAAACAGTGGCTCCTTCCCTGAATGGTACAGTGTTCCTGCTTCCCTTTGTCTGTATTGCTGTGTGCTGTTGCAGACATAAATTAATTTAGCTCTGTCCTGGTCATTAAAGTGAGTTGTAATAAATCACAGGTTTTGACACTTCACCTTTCAGTTGGAGAACAGCATAATCAATCTGAATTTAGATGGGCTAATAAAACAGTGCAATATCCTGGGATAAATATGCTGTCAGATATAAAGAAAACTTAGGAAAGTGAATAACCTCAGCCTGAGAATGCGCTAGTAAAATGGAAAGGCCTCTGTATGGTACAGTGAAACAAAAATGAATGTCCTTCCAGGGATGATTTATTTGCTCATCTGCTTTTAAGAATTGTCTGGACTAGATCGAACAGATGGTTAGTCTCTTCATCTGAGACCTTGAGCTCCTGAATAGGAAGGAAGATGTTAACACAGTGATGCATCACGACCAGGAAGGCTGTGGCCCTTGGTTAGTGCCATTTTGTGTCGTGTGTGTTCATCTGGGGGTGAATGTGATCATGTTAACACACTGTCCCACTTGTCTCCTCCATGCTTCAGATCTGAGCTGCTCTCTCAGAGGATGGAGATAGGCTGACTGGCATTAGATTACATTCCTGAATGTTATATGGAGCAGATCTGTGTCAGTGGAGTGGATTGTGCAGACAGGTCCCTGCCCTGTACTCCTGAAGGTCTCAGATATGAGCAGGAATCAAGCTCAGAACTAGATACTTTTTTTCTGGTACAGGCAGCCTGTTCTTACCTAAACTGCTTTCCTTGGGTATGGGTGGGGTCCCGCAGCCATTTCCTCTTCATTATCCCAGTCAGGATTCCTGGCTGCTATGTGATAGGGAAGGCAGCAGGCTCTCCTGGCAGGCTGTAGGCTTGGTTACTGAGACCAGTTTTCTGTTTACATCTTTCAGCTGTACCATTTGCAATGCAGTAGCTGGGACTACTAGGGGAGGAGAGCCAAGGCAGTACTGACATAAGACGTAGTGAGATGATCTTATTATGTCAGCACTACCAAGCATTTTCTGCCCGGTCTTTATGGAACTGCATCTGTACATGCTGTGCACGTGAATTTAATGTTAAACACCTTAACAACAAAGGTGTGCCCAAGTTAAGGCTAACAGCTGTAGGGTTCAGCCCAGGGGCTCCAGGCAGAGCTCTGTAGCCAAGAAGCAGGCTCATGGGGTGAATGCTGTGTGCATGAGTCCCATTTTCTGAGATTCAGTGGTTGCTTGAATGGTTCCTGTATGTTTCATGCAGTTCAGGTGTTATTCAGACACAAGGCTGCCAGGCTTTTGAAAATAAGTAGCTATGGACTGGCTCATAAATTTGATTTTAGGTATACATCTTTTATATGCAACCTTAGTTTTCCAAACAACAAGGAGAGCAGAAGTGCCAGAAGATCTGTGCTTTTGGAACTAGGGCCCTGGCTTTAGGATCCCGTGTGTCTAAAACCTTGCCCTTAACTATGTTGTGTGCTAGATGGGAGTTTCACAGCCACATGCGTTCTTTAAACAGGATATTACTCCGAGGTGCCTATCAGATGAGAGTCTGTCTGCTTTATTCAGTTCTCTGTTTAATCAGGACATACTTCATCTGAACAGTACTTTATTAGTCTGTTTCCCAAGGCACCAGATTAGCATAATGGTATTAAATAGCAGTGACTTCTGCCAAATCAGGGCAGAAAGGTAATGTGTGTGTTTCTTCCCTCGCAGGACCTGGTCTGCTCAAGCTCTGTGGAGGTGGCTTGGAAGGTGTTGATGACTCTAAAGATCTTCCTGGAAAGCAATGACTGTGTCCTTGTCTGTGACCTCCTCCGGAATCAGTTCCTACAGATTCTGCAGCAGGTGCTGGTAGAGAGCAGCTCAGCGTCCTTACAAGGTGACTGCCCTCTGTGACTTGATCTTGCTTTAAGATCCGCTAGCAAGGTTGATGGCTGAAGGGATGCACTCTGGGATAAAGCATTTTTGAAGTGCTGATATAACTTCTGTACATATCTGCATGAGGAAATTTATGGACAGATTTGTACTGATTTAGTTTCCTTTTCCTGAGATTCTTACTTTGAATTGAGAAAGTCTTTTTCTAATTTAGGTTGTTCTGGCTTCACACTGTAGTTGTTAAACCAAGGCAAGGTTCTCTTATACTGCCTTAAGTGTCCAAGTGGAGAGCTGTGCTGGTCAATCTTCCAGCTTGAGTGGGGACTCAAGTAGTGACTGAAAGACATCCTCCTTTTTGCCTCTTCTGTGTGCAAAGCAGTTTGGTGTACCTGAGTACGCTCAGGGAACAGAGATTGTTTGAATCATTCATTGATCCCCAGACAGGAACTGTGGCATCAACAGATCCTTTAATTCTGTCCAATTTCTCAAAGAGAGCAGGGTTGTGACTAGAGGAAGTCCCCTGTTTTCTCTACTGGCCCTGGCTGTGGAGTTGGGACTGTTGTCCCATTGTGGAAGGTGCTGTGCAAAGGGACTTGTGAGCTTGAAATGAAACAGGGAGCAGTGCTAGGGTGTCCTTGACTCTCCTAAGACAGGGGCCCAGAAAACCTTTTACTTGTTCCTGAGGCAGGCACAGATACTTCTAACAGCTCTGCTCTGTTTGGGGTGTTTTGTCATGCAAAAGTTGGGATGAAAGCAACAAGAGGAAAAGTGGTTTTGACTTACAGAATCAGTAGGCTGGAGAAGAGGTTGGGATTTAAGGCAGGAGCGTGGTGGAGCTTGAGGTTACAGGGTTATGGATAAAGAAGGCCGTTCTGGTGTCTTGTTTGGTATTTTGTACATTTGGACACTTGTGGTGTCCTCTTGTCACTGGTCACGGGGTGCCAGGGGTTGTGGGGAGGCAGATTGTCTGTTTCCTATTGTTGGAGTCAGACCTATTCCTCCAAACAACTGGTGGTGGAGAGAGGACTGGGCTAGAGGAGCTTCTGCAAGATTAGAGCTCTTCTGCTGACACTAATATCCCCAGTTCCAGTTCATACTGCACCTTGAATTTGCTAACTGAGTTCCTGACAGCCCCATCAGAAAGTCAAACACCAGATGTGCTCTGGAGGCAAGACTTCCTTGTCATGTCCTTGTCTCCTTTGCAGCAGGCAGGCCGCCCTCTGGGAGGTCTGGGGCAGGTAAGGAGGTCTGCATCTCTGTTTGAACAGTAGCCTGCTCTTAGGCAAGAAGGTAGCTCAACAGTGAGACTCCATCAAGAGTATATTAACATTAAAGACACCCATAAACTTTTCCTCCTCAAAACTGAAAACTCCTGAGCCTTCCTGAAATCATTTTTTGGAGGTAATATGTATGTAACATTTAAGTTTAGGGTTCACTGCCAAGCTAAGCTGTCTACACCCTTCTTAGCTAACAGGAACCTGCCTGTTTTGCTGAGCCTCCTTTTCCTAGTCCAGCTGCGAAGCAAGGGTGTGAGGGAGCTGGACAGCACAGACTTCAAGCTGCTTCACCAGGGTGAGTCTGTGCATCCATCTTCCCAAGGGGTCTTTGATCTGTGTTTGTTAATTGTTCCATAAGATGATATGGGGCTGGCCCTTTGTCCTTTGACAGCAAGTGTACCTTGTGTTACAGTTATGGTTGCTTTGAAATACTTTCATAGCCAGAGCATTGTAAAGAGCCTTGGTTACCAGATCAGTCAACAAAACCCAAGTGCTCTTCCTCTTGCTTTTACAATACATTTGTGATCTGGAACCTCTCAAGGTGGCAAAAGCATTCCCCTGGCCATGACGTGATTTCAGAGTCTGTGACTGTTGTTGACTTGGCACATGACAGTATTGCTGATGTGCTTCCTGAATCATCCCTCTCCATCCACACTTGCTGACATGCTCCTGTGGGGTTCAGGCAGGCTACAAGGGTCCCCTTTGAATGTGGGTTTGGCCTGGAGTTCGAGTCCAGAGTATATGGGTCTCAACCAGCTCCAGGAGTTGCCCACTCCACACCAGAGACCTAGAAATGCAAGTTGTGTTTATTTCTTCACCATACCATGACCTGCTGTCTTGTCTAGTGATCCTCACTTGGTAACTTCTCTCTTCTTTTTTGCCTATTGGAGTTTCATGTAGACTGTGAAAAAAGAATAGATACCAGGAGGAAGTTCAGCTGATCCATCCTCTCATCCCTTCCCTGCTCTGACAAACTGATCTCTCCAGCAGGCTTTGAAGGACTATACCCTTCAATTTGAAATGTTCTGTGTCTTAGGGCTGCCTGTGTTGCCCTTGTAAAGGAGCAGTGTTCTTCAGACATTCATTAGTCAGGAAAACTGGGGGTGTGGAAGAACCATGTCCTCTTTCTATCAGCCTTTTTAGCTGCTGTGATTTCGGAGAGCTCAGCTGCTTGCAGGAGTCACAAACTCCTTTTGCTGTTGCTGTCTGCTCTGTATTCTATAGCAACAACTTTCTCCTATGACAGTTTTGCTGAGCCCTGCAGTCCTGGCTTTCCTCCCCAGACTTGTGCTAAATATTGTTCTTAAGTGTTTGGTGCTTAACACAAACATGGTGCATTTATTCCTAGTGTGAGCAGGGGTGGTAAGAGTGGATGAGCAGTTTTCTGTCCCAGTGCCCATTCCCCAGTCTGGACACCATGTGAGAGGCACATGGCTGTTTATGGTTGACCTAATATTAGGATCAAACTCACTCTGTGGGAACAGGTAACTTATAGTTTATTGCCCTTGGATTTATTATGGCACAATATGATATATGCCATTTAGTATACCCTTTTCTATTCCTCCTTCCCCATTGTCATCCTCCACTGCAGCATCCAGTCTGAAGCAAACACTCTAAGGCAGATGCCAGTTGCTTTGTCTGTACCATGCTCTGGTTATTTTCATTTCAGGTTTTGTGACTCTTTTACGAGCCCTATTCTCGCCGATCAACTATTTTCTTGTGCTGGGGTGCTTTGTTATGTTGGTGTCCATGTTACACACATTCTTTTGTTTGCAGTCAGTAATCTCTGTGGGAAATGCAGACCAAGGGACACTGA
This sequence comes from Psilopsiagon aurifrons, assembly GCA_025447955.1. NCBI lineage: Eukaryota > Metazoa > Chordata > Aves > Psittaciformes > Psittacidae > Psilopsiagon > Psilopsiagon aurifrons. The sequence goes on from JAOEHY010039086.1 coordinate 13,298, forward strand.
CCTCCTGCAGCCATCCTTGAACTTGCTGTACTGGAGCCTTCATCAGACAACACCTGGTAGTCAACAGAGAGGTGAGGCAAGGTTGTATTGATTGCTAAATTAATCTTAGCGAGGTTGTAGCTGGGCAATCAGACGCTGTGTTCTAACTGTTTCAAGAGGTGAGGTGGATTTTTCCCTTTCCAGACACAGTGTTAAAGCTAATAAAGACCATTTTGTATTTGGGATGAAGGCTTTTAGCTTGAGGCTTTTGGTTTGGTTTGTTTTTTGCTGCCTTCTGATGATTGAGGAGTTGGCTGCTGAGAGCAGAACCACTGTATTTTTCTTATTCATAAAACACAGCAGTGGGGCTTTTGTGCCTTGTTTGAAATTTCCTGGTATTGCCATGATTCAAAAAACTTAACAATAATAGAGAACAGCTCTAACCAACCTTCCAGCTGTGTTAGCTGAAGGCTGGTCATTTTATTAGGTGGCTGAACTGTCACTTGTGCTGTGGGAAATGAACACCAGTGTAGCTGGACAGCCTTACTCTGATGAGCTGAGGCTGCCTCTCTGCAGCAGGGGTGTGCTCTGCCCTTCTCTGCTTGTCAAGCTGGTTTAACCTGTGCCATCCCCTCAGCTGCTCTGATTGTCTCTCTCCCATGCAGCAGTGGCTGTGCTGCTCTCCAACGTGCCCTTGCTTGAGCTCCTGCAGAAGCTTTTGGAGTGCACCTGGTTGCGGTCCCCTCCCTCTGAACCTGCTGCTTACCTCTCACCTGAGGATGCCTTGCTGTGCTCTGGGTGGCTGCTGGTTGCATCCCTCATACTTTCTCAGCATCGCTACAATACTGAGGTTAGCACCACCCCAGTGCTCAGATCCAGGGAATGGCTAAACCTTAAAAACTTAATTTGAAGAAATCTTCATTACCAGAGGAAAGTGGTTTGCTTCAGCCTGGAATCTGCTTGCCTTGATTGCTCTTTTGGTTTTATTCACGAGTTATTCCTTGCTGCACTTCTCCAGCAGGACTGGAAGCTAACATATTGCTGAAGGCTGAGACCCAAATCATTGGAGAGTTAGAGGGAGGCAGGAATCCTGGGGGAGAAAGTACATACCCAGCCCTCCTGATTCAAATCACTTTACTCTTGAGGACAGAGCAAAATACATGTTAAAGCCTTTCTCGGGGGAAGCTGGGGGTGGGAGACACAGTTCCCATATTGTAAACTACTTCTTTGATACTGCAATGAACAAAAATGGAACAATCACAATCCAAACCTATTATTGGCAAGTAAGAGTTCAATATTAGCAAGCTGTTATGAATGTGGGCAGCTGTCATTGTGTTAGATGCTTTGCAGGCCTTCAAGACAGCTGAGCTAAGGTGGAGTTGTCAGCTGATACTAGAATTACAACTTCGAGGGAAGCACTTTCTTATTCCAACACAAGGAGAAAACATTTACTTTTGAAGTACCTACCCAGGCCTCTGTCCCTCTTGCTGCCTGGCTGTGTGGCTAAGGTACAGTTGTGTTTGGTTATGGCTCTTCCTGCTACTCTTTGTGCTTGGCACCTGTGTGCAGGGAGTAGTGAGAGTGAGACAGGCAGAAAAGCTGCACTGTAGTTTGGAAACTGTCCTGAGCTGGCAGCAAGTGGTGAGTGAAACTTCAGGGCCCACTAACATAACTCTCCCTTCTGGGTCAGACTCCTGAAACCCTGAAGCTGTTCCCTTGGTTTAGAGTGATCATCATGGGGTAGCATCCAAGGACTGAATGTATCTGTGCTGGAGTTTTTCACCTGGTCCAAAACAGCACCATGTTTTCTCTTCCCTTTCATTCTTGCCTAGGTTCACCAGACACTCTCTCTAGACCTAACAAAAGTCCTGAATGAAGTCATCTTCAGGAATAAGAAGCCAATTCTGCTGTTAGGTATTTTTCGTGTGTTACAGGGATATGACTGGAAGCAGTTGCTAGTACCATGTTGCAACAAGGGAGAACTGGTGACTGTAAATGGGATGGTGGAGGTGCTGGTGGGAATCTGGAAGCTTTGGTCCATTTAGCAGTGGGGGTATGTAACTGGTGGTGAGAAAAGGTAAAAGTCTGGAGTTCTATGTTTGGACCAATCGTCCTTGGAGGCTGGTAATGACATCTGGAACCAAGCATGAACTGGAATGGTGTCTTACGGGGAGGAGATGTCAAATGGTTGCCATTCCTGTCTGCAGCTGCCAGTAGCTGCTGGGGAACCCTGGTGGGCCTTAAGCCCAAATTTGGTTTCTCTACTCTCTCCCATGCTATTGCACAGGCACCAGCACACACGGTAGGGGAGAGGGAAACACTGTCCTAAACTGATAATCGTCTCCCTGTCTAGTGAGCATCATGCAGTTCCTGAGAGCTGTTCTGCGACAGAACTTCTCCTCCTCCCTGCTGGTGATCATTGGTCAGAGCACAGACCAGGCTGCTACACAACCACAGCCACCATCGCTGCAGGATGCTGCCTTGCACCCCCTCATCCCACAGCAGGTCTTCTCACTTGTTGCCAGTCTGCAGAACCTTCTGGTGCATGTCCAGTTGAAGGTATATAACATACGACTTTTGGAACAACACCAGTATTGGGCTTCAAGCAGGTACACTAACCTGAGGAGAAACCACCCTGTTGTGGAACCTAAGGGGCTGCCTGCCTGGGTTTCTTTTTTCCCCTTTTGTTTGCATTTTCCACCCCTTACAGATATGCGATGAGGAGGAGGGAAAATGTTCTTGCTGCAGCATGGTGCAGTGAGAAAGAAGGTAAATCAAGCTATGCAGTACTCCCTGCTGCTGAACCAGATAGCTGAAATTCTGTGTACTAATGATCTCTGTTTTCCCATCTCCTGCTCTGCAGGGATGCCGTATCCACAGGGACAGAGGTGGGGAAAGTGTAACAAATCCCAGTCCCTCCCCCAGCCCCTGGCAAGGTGGTTGTCAGGGTAGTACATCAGTGTGCATGTAACTTGCCCAAGTGATGTTTGGCTCCAGGGGCAGCACATCAGTTTACATTTAAATCTCTCAAATGATGTTGTGCTCCCATCTTTATTCTTTGGAGGCTGTTACTTAATTTTGTTTTAATCTCAGAATAAGTAGTCCTGCCTTTGTCTGATTCCTTGACGTGACAGATCATTTGCAGCACGTTGTGAAGGAGATGAAAGGTGTTATTTTCCTGTGCTGCATGCTCTTCAGATCCTGCCACTTAATGAATTTTCCTCTTGCAATAGCTGGTGACTGTTTGGGGGTTTATTTTCTTCTTCTTTTTTACCTTGTCCTGGTATTCCAGAAAGACTTGCTGCTCTCTCAAGCCGTGGTTGCCAGCCTGGAAACTCTAGTGGAATACTCGTATGAGAAGAACCAGGATGTTGGTAAAGTTTTCCTGCTCTTTCTTCTGCTGGGTTTCCCTCCTGCAGTTATTTTGAGCTCTTTGATCTCCATCCGGTAGCACCCTGGAGCAGATGCCTAATGAGTTTATGCCCAATAAGAAAAATCATTTGTATACCTAAAGTTAATCATGTGCTTTGTAGGATGAAATCACAGTGGCTAGCTCCCCTGCAGACATGAGCCATCACTTTGGTTCTGGACACCCAGATGCTTTCCAGAAGGAAAATAGTCATTTCCCACTAAGAGTGAAAGGTTTAGGAATGGAAGGAGTACAGGAATAGTCTGTCACTTCCAGGACAATTGTAGCAAACATTCAGACCATAAATATAGGGAAGGTAGGATCTGAATGTGGTGTCTTCCACACCAACAGCATTGGTCACAGTTTGGCCCTTATGGAGGGGAGGGGAGAACAGGACACTAGGCAGCCTTAGGGAATGAAAGCTGGAAATTCTAGATTTCCAGGAGCAAATGCAGACCTTGGTTTCCGGAGTCCATGTCGGACCTGAGGTATGCCACAATAGCAATCTAACGTAATATGACAGTGGAGTGCAGTTAGTGGGGAGGATAGACTCTTCCGCGTATTGTCAGCCTTCTGCCACAAAGTCCAGGTGCTGGCTCTGACCTTAAACCAGACAAAAGTTCTCTGTAGCCTGACCTGTTCAGTGATTTAAACATTAAGAGAGAAGGGGATGGAGTGAATGAGCACCTGACAAAAGGGATACTGGTGGGAGAGAGAAATAATAGAATCCCAGACTGGTTTGGGTTGGAAGGAACCTTAAAGCTCATCCAGTTACAAACCCTGCCGTGGGCAGGGATGCATTCTGCTAGCGCAGGTTGCTCCAAGCCCTGTCCAACCTGGCTTTGAACACTGCCAGGAATAGGGCAGCCACAGCTTCTCTGGGCAACCTGTGCCAGTGTCTCACCACCCTTATTTATTCCTAATGTCTAATCTCAGTCTCCCCTCTGTCAGTTTAAATCCACCCCCCCTTGTCCTGTCACTACACACCCTTGTAAAAAGCGCCTTTCCAGATTTCTTGTAGCTCTTTTAGGCACTGGGAGCTGCTCTAAGGTCTCCCTGGAGCCTTCTCTTCTCCGGGCTGAACAAGTCCAGCTCTCTCAGCCTGTCTCCATAGCAGAAGCGGTTGAATGAAGATGTGATGCTGCAGATGAATGACAGGCAGTAGCTGAAGGGAGGCTATTAAAGGGCTAGATTTAAAAAAGAAAGTGCTATGTTATGGGGAGGTTCTGCTGATTTGGGATCAAGTTAATGAAATGTTGCTTCAGCAGTGGCTGAACCTCCCACTTTGGCTGCTTAAATGCTTTCTGTAGTGCAGAAGATTCCAACAGCGGTAACAGAAGTCGCCTTATTCCAAGCAGAATAAGGGTCATAGCTATGTTTGACTGATAGAAGTGAGAACATTGGAAAGATCATGGCCTGGACTCTGCCTCCAGAAGTTGTCTCATTTGAGGCTTTCTAAAACACTTTCTTGGTCCAGAGAATTTTCCGGATGTGCAGAGCAGGTTCAGTGCACAGTGCTGGTGCTTTCTCATTTCCAGCAGCAAAAAGATACCCCCCAAACATTTTGCATGATTTTTTAGAGTTGTTTCTCCCATAGGAAAGATTTCTGTAGTGGTAATAGGGAGGTTACATGACTGTAAGTGGCAAAGACGCTTTCTAAACCTAAGGCGAGTTGCCATGGTTGAACACATTGTTCCAGCTGACCTGTTGTAGCTGTCCGTCCCCTGCTCCTACCTGCAGTAAATAAGAGGTAATAACACTTAACTTTAGTGTTCAGCGAGACGCTATGCAGTTACAGACAGTGACCTTGAGCCTTAATCTTTGTCCATCAGATACATTCTTTATTGAGAACTTTTTCTCTACTGCTTGTTTGCATTGCAACTATCAGCTTGTCTGGCCCCCATGATGCAGATCCGTGTTCGGTTTGTCTTAAAGGCCTTTCTTCATTCCCCAAAGGGTATTCTGAAGCTAAATAAAACCAGTGGTCAGGAAACTTGTCCTCATATTGAAACCAGTGGGTATTATTTTTAAAACACTGGGCTAAAGATATCCCCTAAGTATTTTATGACATGCACCCCAGGAGAAGGTTTCTCTTCCTATACCAGCACAAAGATGGACAAAATGTATTTTATGCTTTAAAAAGCTTTTAAGCTTTTGTCCTCAAGACTAAATTTTTGCCCAGAGAGTGCCAGATTAATAAGCAAGAACAGAGCAAAATATCCCCTTAGTGTTTCACAGCTTGGGTCTAGAAGAGAAACCTTGGGGTCAGTATTGAAGACTGTCCTTACCCTGGTCGAGGCTGTCACTTGACTGATTTTAAAGCTGTCTTTGATTGGCTGCTTCTTCTCTCCCAGCTCTACATGTGGCTTCCCAGCCCTGGCATCGATTCGTGCTCTTCACACTACTTGACGGGGGCCAGAAGCCCTATCTGCAGCCAGAAGTGCTCAGGCTGATGACGCTGGTGAGCAGGAAAGGGCAGGCCATTCTCCGTTTTCCCCACTATGTTGGTACAGTGCATGTGGATCAGTTACTGGAACTCACCTCCTATGCACACCCAAGTCTCAGATACTGCTGGAGCTTTGTCTGGTGCTCTGTTTGTGCCCCATAATAATGATACTTTGAGGTGAACTTCCCTTCCACACTCTGCAGAAACTGACTGCTGTGAGTGAGCAGGTCTTGTTCTTCTGGTGTTTGTAGCACTTATTTATAATGCCTAGGACCCCTGGGGAGGAGAGGGGAAACCTGCAGAGAGCGTGCAACTTCTGTTACCGGTCAGGGAGCATGCTGCAGCTCTCTGGAGAGCAGATTCTTCTCAGCCTCACAGCTTGTCTCCCCATCTTTGGCCTCACAGATCTGACTTCTTAGAGCAGGGGGTTACCACAATCTACTACTCTGCTGTACGTGGGGCCTGCAAGCAAGAGAGGGAATGTGATCCTGCCCAGCAGAAATACTGGAGTAAAGCCCTCATGGCAGTGGATGAGGGGAATGGGTTAGTAATGTGAACCTTCCCCCTCCAAATACAAGATGGGTCTGTGACTATTTGCTGTTCTTATTTCACTTTTAAAAGGTTACCTGGTTAATTTCAGTTCCTCACTGACCTAAACCAAAATAAATATGGTAATAAATCAGAGCACCATCAACACAGGCATTGGCACTGCTTCTATGAGAAGTGGTGTAAAAATCAGGCCAGGGGTTAAGGTACTGCAGCATCTCATTAAATAAAAGAGGACTTTCCAAGGACCCGAGTCACTGTCGGAGTCTGTAGATCTTTCAGTATTTAATGCTTCTGTTTTTCTCCTTTGTTCAAGTTTCTGAGATATAAAAGCAGCAATATTATTTCTCAAAAAGAAATTAGCCAGATTCTCCAGGAGGCAGCAGAAGCCGACCTGGCAGAGCTGCCTGAAGCCACGTCTCGAGCTCTTCACCTCTTCCTTTGTCAGGTAAGAGAGCAGTGACTACCTAGGAAAATTAAAAGGGAATCCGTAGGGGCTTGCTTTAGCCTTTGATGTGAAGCCATAAACTTCCTTTTGAGGAGGTTATAGTGAGACGAAGAGGAGTCCTGCAGCTGCTAGCTTGGCCTACAGCCTTGAGGAGTGTCCAGAGGAATTGGAAAGCGAGTGATGCCAGCAGCTGCCTAAACTGTGTCATCAGATCGGGTGGCCCCTTAATTCTCCCCTGGATCAAAGTTTGAAGGTCTCATTGCTGTCTGTGGAGATGAGGGAGGGAGGGATGAAGGAACAAGCCCAACAGTCTCCTGTTGGTCTGGAAATCATCTTTTCTTCTGGCTGCTCAGATTCAGAGCAGTCAGTTCCAGGTGGAGCCAGCGCAGGCAGGGGCCATTCAGACCTTGCTGGAGCACCTTCTGAGACAGAGGACCACATCTGTAAAACATCAGGACATTGTGTATCCTTTGCTGGGCAAGATGCCTCTAGTAGGTGATGGGAGAGTGGTAGGTATGACAGAGGGAAGAGATACTTGATCTGCTGCTCCTTCCCTTGTTCCAGCTGAAGGCAAAGAGAATTGGAAAAACTCAGAGTGGTTGCTACACTTGGCTAGCTTTGGGATGAAAGACTTCATCATCCCCAAATTTGAGAGGACATTTGGGAAATAAGGAGACATTTGGGATGAAAGATGGGTCTCTGTGCTGGGATTGCATTCACCTACATGGCAGAGTGGCCTGATGAAAGGGGAGCAGGCTGGGGAACCTGGGACTTCAAGGCAGTTAACGATCTGATATTGATTTCCCTGGGGATGAACAATTGCTTAACCCTGTCTGTGTGCTACCTGGTGCCAGTATGCCTATGGAGTCATGGAAACCCAAAGATGATTTGAGCACTTGCAAAGGACAGTGAGCATTCAGAAACCACTGAGTTACTGAATTGTGTTCTACTTGGCCTTAGAGTGCCCTGCTGAGAACTGAATCCTCTTCTTCTCCAGGGATGTAAGCAGGGGCTGCCCCAGATTACTTGTGGAGGAGGATAGAACCTGAGGCAGTATCTGTTTAGTCCTCAAACTGCCTTCCTCTTTTCATCATGCCTCATTATCTCAGATGGCAGTGATGGAGGTGGCTGTAGCAGGGGTTTCCTGTTGGGGTGGGGACTTCCTCCTCTGTGGGACACCTTCATCAGCAGGGGATGTGGTGGGTGAGAGGTGTTTGTCATCTGTGAAGAGCAGCATGTCCTTGTGCTTACTCCTAGTGTGATGCTACCGCTCTGTGGTAGAACGCTTGGAGCACAGGTTGTCCAGGTGGAGACCACGCAGCCTCATGAAGTTCCTTTCCACTGCATCTGCTTGTCTGCATGGGGGTGAGGGAGGGTGAAAGGGAGGTCACGTTACATTGCTCAATTTGCTTCCCGTTTCTGGCTTTTCTTATGAAGAAGCCTTCAAGTGACATTTGTTCTGGAAGACAGTCATCTGGTCAAAAATAAGCTTTGACATCAGTTTTGTGACAGAGGAACTTCCTTCAGGTTCACTGAAACACTGGTGTTTCTCCTGTATGTTGGCAGTGGAGTGGGTGTTCCATGGCTTGGGGGAGGTTTGGTTTAGTACCGAAACCCTTCTGTCAGCACTGTGTCAAATATGTGGATTCCCATGGCATGGTGGAGTTTCAGTCATGCCTTTCCCTTCAGTTTCCACTCATGCCATCAACGACAGATGCCTGGGAGGTGTGGCAGTGTCCCTGTCACACATTGGAGACTGAGATGAGAAGGCGTGGTGCACCCAGCCAGTGGAAGAAGGCAAGATTGGAACAGGACACTCCGTCCTGTCATTTATTCGCAGTGGGAAGCAGAGAGAAGGTGGACAGAAGTCATGTGTAGCTCATTCTCAGAAAAAAAGGTTTGTTGAAAATCGTTTATAAAGCCAGGTTACTGAACTGGCTCTTCGTGTCCTTTTCTTTGTGGGATGAGGCTTAGTTGATGCTCTTCAGTTACCAGAGCACAGACCTGCCTGGTGCAAACGTTGCCGTCGGGGGATGCGGGTGCAGTGGAAGAGGCTCCCTGCTCACCCGCCTCAGCTGGAGGTGCTGCGGGTTCTTCGGGACTGGCTAGTGGTGCTGGGGTGCTCGGTCAGACCCCCCGGCTGGGGGGCAGACGTGTTGCTTGTCCCACTGGGAAGAGACGCCTTCTTCCAGTGCACGGCTGGTCCCTCGGGCTCCATCCCCGCACCACCGCTTGCCTGTTGCCTCCTACCCTGTAAGTGCCCCACTGGGGCTTTCGTTAACGCGATCCCTTCCCCTGCAGAGCCGGGG
>JAOEHY010039088.1:0-13956 GCA_025447955.1 Psilopsiagon aurifrons
ATCTCAACCTGTGGGAGTTGCATTCTTTCGATTCTCCATGTAGCAAACTGCGTGGCTGATTTACAGCCTAAACCACGCACTGTCTCAAAGGGTCGTGCTGCAGAATCCCCTGGCAAGTGACCAAATTAAGGGGCTACAGATTACAAGAAGTACCTACTATAGTATTTTTCACTGTTCAAATTGTTATTACTAATAGAATCTGGGATGCCTACATAGAATCATAGAATAGTGAGGGCTGGAAAGGATCTTAAGATCATCTAGTTCCAAACCCCCTGCCATGGGCAGGGACACTTCACATTAAACCCAAGGCTCAGTCCAACCTGGCCTTGAGCAACGCCAGTGATGGAGCATTCACAACTTCCCTGGGCAACCCATTCAAGTGCCTCGGCACCCTTACAGTAAAGAATTTCTTCTTCATATCCAATCCAAGCTTCCCCTGTTTAAGTTTGAACCCCTTTACCCCTTGTAAATTTACCCCTTGCCCATTGCTGCTGCCAGTGAGTGCTTCTGGCCCTGGCAGATGTGATAGGCTCTTAGTATCTTGAATTCATCAGTTCTTGTGGATTAACAGGACCATCAGTCTCTGGAGCTTCAGATTTTGGGAGACTTTCACACTCTAGTTCTCAGCATATGTTTTTTCCTACCCTTCAGTCTGTTGTTTTCTGGGAATCATTTCTCCATTCACACCAGTAGCTACCTATACAACCTGCTCATACAAACACACACCAAAGGAGCTTTTGCCAGTAGCTCACCTGGTAACTGAAGGTAGCAATATGAATGGAATATTACAGTAGAAAACCTGAGAAATTAATAAGAAATGAACAAACTTTCTTCTTCTTTGCCCCTAGGTAAAAAATACCCACTACAAAATTGTTTTTTATTCATCAGCTGGCCTATAGTGTTTGCTATCCCTATTTTTCTTGTTAAATGTACACTTAAAATCTATGCATTGTTTGTGGTTCAAGTCTGCTTAATTGCAGACATCAGAGGGGATACTTGCCTATGGGAAAACCGTTCATCCGAGCAGAATATACAGGATCGGGCACTATGTTTTGAAATTAATACTACCAAATATACAGATTAAAAAAATAGGCACATTAATACACAATTATGTTGCAACTGCAACCTTAGCACCATGTTAATATAAGTTTCTTACATTCAGTGTGCAATATGTTTTAGAAAGCATATGGCACAAAATCCTCTCCAAATAGTTTTAGAAATGAAAAGGTGTCCTCTATGAGCCTGTGCCACTGGTGAGGGGAACGTTTTCTTATTTCTCTGGGTGCTGGAACCCCATGATGAGCAGATTTGCATAGCAATTAAACTCTAAAAATAATTTATAACCTCCCAGATGAGAAATCAGCTTCAGGGTGGTTAAAAGGGGAGACATTCTTTATTTATATGACCGTATAAAGGAGGCATCCAAGCAGTGTAGGCAGTCCCTCAAAATGGGACATAATACTTCCTATGCGCTATAGAGACTGCAAGGTGGTGTTTTGCTTCCATTTTTTCTGCACAAGCATTAGAAGCATAAGAGAGAGAAAACCTTCCTTTAGCAGCAGAAACTGATCTATTCTAATAAAATGTTTGAAAGATTAAACTCACCATTGGTTTTGTACTCATGCAAAAGTGCAAGAATCCTCTTATTCTTCATAGCCCTTCTGCCATGCTGAGAGAGGAGATGTTCTGTTTCCACTTACTGTCTCCCTGGCAATCTGGGGTGTGTACAAGGAAACAGGGCGAAGCCATGAATAGGAGAATTTGTAATTTAGAGCTGCTTGTGGTTTCACGCAACCAGGGCCAGTCCTACGATAACACACTGCATCTGAAGTTAAAACCTCTCTCCCACAGAAAGAAATTAGTTTATTCAGTGAAATTCGTTCTATCATGTACTCTGCTGTAGGGCTTTCCTTCACACCTTTCTCTTCATTACTCAGAAGGCAAGATCCAATGTACATCGAAGCCAACCAACTGCTTTTCAGCTCTGTTGGAGTATGTGCTCATTTATTTGTTTTGATAGATTTTGAAAGAGTACATGGTGCTTTGCAAAGCATGCCCCAAGTATCTCACACTCTAGTTAAACTATTCCATACAAAGACACTCCCACTGCTGCTTCCCTCTGGTGTGTCCATCAGTATCTATTATCCAGCTTGGTGTGAGCAGACATAGCTCTGTTTTCAGTGTCTTGATGCTTGTCTCTTGCCAAACAACTTCCCAGGGAGGGAGAAACAGAGTGGAGCTTCTTCTGAGGTACAAATGCATATCACAGACCAACAAATGTTGGCTTTAGTTTCTCTTTTTTGAACGTCACAACATTTTTCACATTGGAAGTAGGGACATTACATAATAAGAGTAAATTACAATAATAAAAAACACTGGCAAATCAGTTGCCCATTATTTTTATCCTCATTATTTGGGAAATATTGCAAATCTCACAAGAAAGCCATGATTGCAAATCTCACAAGAAAGCCATGAGATTTCATTCCCCAGTTTTGCAATATGAAGTACATCAGATAAGTTTTGACAAATCAGGTAACATGCAGCTTACTTAGCTAGGTTGCACCATTCATGATGTTGAGGTTTACCCACTGAGCAGAATGTGAGTAATGGGAACAGGTTTGTCCAGCATTCTGGCTGTTCAGCTGGTCTGCATGCTGCTGTCAGGAAAGGGCTTACTGGAGCCCCCAAGTGCTTAATGTTTCTGAGAAGTGTTTAGTAAGAATTTTGACATTACTTTCTGTTTGGTGTTTACATCCTTACCAAGGTGTGCTATTTTTCATATATTGCATATAAGTATTATGTATACATAAATATGCATAAATGAAGGCTTCTTTTTGGAAGTGTGGCCATTCTTAGTGCCCATCAATGGTGGTAGCTCAAAACATGACATCATATAGAATAGTTTGGATTGGAAGGGATCTGTAAAGATCACCCAGAACAGTCCCCTTAGGCTGAAAGATCTCCCCTTGCCAGAGATATCTTTCACTGGACCAGGTTGCTCAATGCCCTGTCCAACCTGGCCTTGAACACTGCTAGGGATGGGGCAGCCACAACTTATCTGGGGAACCTCTTCCAGTGCCTCACCATCCTTATCATAAAAAAACCTTAAGTACAATCTAAATCTACCCTTTTCTAGTTTAAAGCTCTTGCTTCTTGTACTGTCACTACAGGCTTTGGACAGCACACTCCATCTTTCTTACAAGCTCACATTTATATATCGAAAAGTCACAGTAAGGTCTTCCTGGAGCCTTCTATTCTCCAGGCTGAACAAGCTCAATTCTCTGGGGCTGTTCACTGAATTTCAATGTCTGAAACCCAGTGCTATGAAGTTATGAAGTCTATGAAGTTATCTTTATTACTCTTCTCATTGGGGGGATATTTGACAAAATCAGTAACTTTTTAGCTAGAGAAAATCAGTTCCCAGTCAAATAAAAACCAAATCAGTTATTCATTACATCCTTGTCTTGGTTTCATAATACAGGTATGTTCACCCATCTCAGTATTTTAAGTGTTGAAGAACAAGAAAACACTCAGGTATTTTCCATCCCATGCTTCATTTTCATCTTGCAAGTCAGTCTTGTAAATTAGACTAAATCATATATTATTTAGGTTAATAATACCACAGTCCCAAGACTGCTTCTTTCTGTCCCAGGACAAGAAAAACCCTGTTTGAGAAAAGCCCGTTACATTCTAATTCACCACACTCTTTGCTGCTGATCTCACTGGGTGAGTTTGGGGTTTAGGTGAGGAGGAATAAAATCCTTGCCTGTTTGAAAAACTGAAAATTGTATTGAAATGAGTGAACTGAAATTTTGAATGGATAATAATACCATTGAGATGAAGGGAAGCCTGACTGGGAGACCACAGCAGGAGACTGTGGGGTACCCTGTTCATCCTCGCCTTTTCAGGTTCCAAACATATTCTTAGTACTATAGATAACTGAAGACAATGAAAATAATTAAATCTCATACTTCAAGGTTTAGCCATTTGTCACCAGAGTTCAAAAAGGATCTCCCATCAGCATCATTGAAGAAATTGGGGGTTTTCTCTCCTCTGTGGCACTGAGGCTTGGTCCAGACTAAAGGCATGAATATTGGACCAGAGCTGTGCTAAAACACTCCTAGGCACCTGGCAAGTATCTTGGTCAGTATGGCCTAAGACTCATACCTGTTTCTGGATAAGGAAGGGATCTTGTACCAGTTTGGGACTTTGATGGTGTTTGTAGCCACAAGGTTTACCCAGCTATACCTTAGTTCATCAGTTCTTTACATGTCAAGTGTAGGATGTCAGTGGTGACCTGGTCTCCATGCATGGTACATAGCTGAAGTTCTTCAGAAGAATGAATTATGACCTAAAATTCAATGGGTTTGTTTCATGAAATCTGGGTGAGCCTTGATACCTATCAGTGTGAAAGAGATTGTCAGAAACAATCTAGTGATCTCCATTAACCTCACTTTCAAGGACATGCATGAGACAATGTTATTCTCTCTCATTCCTTTTAACAATTTTTCTGAAACAATGACAACTATATTTTAAAAACATAACCTCTGCCCCACACTCTGAATGTCTGTTTAAAACATGAAACTCCATTTCATTTTGAGGGGTTTGAATAATGCCAAGTATAATTTGAAAGATTCATAACTTCAGGCTGATCACAAAAGGGCACTTTCCAATCCTTTTAATCTTTTTCTCCTAATATGTCTAATTAATTTAAAAGATTAATTCCTTCCTTTACACTGCCTCAGTTATTTAAGAAAACTGTTGCTTTTACAACCTTATATTCCATTTGTTCTCCCCTCTCCCCATTTCCCCAGTGCCCACTAGGTCTTACTGGACTCTCAGTGCAAGAAAGGAAGGACAGAAAACCAATTAATTAAAAGACTGAAAGATAATGAAAATTAATTCAAGCCTGGCAATACAATAACACCTCTTTTATCACAATACCTATTAAAATCTAGTTTAGGATACCAGTACTAGAATTTTTAATCACAGCATACTTGGGTTGCAGAGGACTTTAAATTCGGCATGCAGTCTGCTCCTTTGCTTAATCCAGGAAGAAGTGTGGAATACATTAAAAGAAACAAGCTGAGGACAAACCGGAGAGTGTTCTTGTGGGAAGAAAGCACTTCTTTAGAGAATGTCTTATAAAACATAACACAAAAATGACTTGTGCCATCCTGATGGCTTCTTAGAATTGAAAAATTGACCATACTGTCTACTTGAAACATTGTATGGATTTATGCTTGATGTGCATGACCAACGCTTTAAACATTTATGAGACCATCCTAGCCACAGGATTAGACTTGTCTGCCAAAGCAACTAACATGAAAAAAGAGGGACCAGGAAGTTTTGCCTGCACTCTTACTAGCCGGAAAGTAAGCTTACAGTCTCAATAACCATGATTTCAGCATCTCTGTAGCCAGCAAGAACATCCATCCAAGGCAGAATAATTGTGAGCTCACTTGTTTGTCCTACCAGCAGGGTAACAGTGCTCTACCTTGTGACACACTAAAACACAGACCTACTCTGAATTTGAGCTCTAATTTTCAGGTCAGCAAAGGCTGTGAGCAGTGCAGACAAGACTAATACCTCTTTACATACTACGTGCCATTGTAATAGCACCATCAAAGGAAATATGAATTCTAAGCCAGCTATAAAGTATTGCGTCAAACAGATAGAGGCCTTGAAAGTACTATAATGACGTTTGCATTTTGGTTTCTATTGCTATACTGATTGTGACTGTCAATAGCCATCTGAAATTGATTTTAAGAAGAACATTTCTATGCTTCTCCCCAAGAGTGTTGTTAGAGAGGTTTCAGGTCAGCAACCCTGGAAGAGAAACCATAAACTTTGCTCAAGCACTCAAAATGAAATGTTTTTGTTAACTCAGCTAATAAACAGCTGAAGTGAGAGTCTTTAAACCAGTCTTCCTTTCCAGAGTGTATGGAAGGAAGAATAATGACACACACTTGAAGAAATGTAGCTCAGGAGACTTGAAATCATGTACATTTAGTGCTGATGATCTCGTTTGGAACACTGAGCAGCCGTTATGCTGGCTGGATACCATCAGTTCAGGGCCTCTTGAAGTGATGGGCAGATTATCACTAAAACCAGATGCAAAAGCCTGAGCACCCCAAGCAGAGGTGATTGGGAGAGCATTTTGGAAGGGATTAAGCGGCCCCTCGGGTATGAATGGAACTTTCTGTGCAGCAGGAAAGGTGAGGATGCTCAGGTGAGAGCAGACAACTGAGCTGAGGCAGACTTGTCATGTCAGTCTTTGCCACATCTGGTGAATCTGCAGCCAGGGAAAGCAGGGTGCCCCCATCTCTGCCTTGCTACAAGATGGGTGCCTGGGCTGATGCATCTCTTCTGGCATACACAGAAACACAGTGTATGGCTTTCCAACCGTACCACTCTGAGATCATTGCCAGACCTCCTCCAGCCTCCCACAGAGCTGGATGTGTGCAGCTGCACTGGAAAGCCTTTGACAGCTGCCACATAGAGGCAGTGCCCTCCTCTCCATGGTTTCCCAGGTGCCTTAGAAAAACAGTGAGATCTGGCCCTGCACAGCACCGGCTGTCTTGTCTGCCGGTTGAACTGGAGAGTAGAAAATGAGAATTTGGGCAAACTGTGAGCCTGTAAGTAGCAGTACCTCCTTTCTCCATCACACGCTTCCATGGGGTTTCAAAGGTAAGCATGAATAATACCGGCTCATGCAGCAGTACTGTTATCATACACAGCTGAAGCACTGATCCAAATAAAAACCTGCATGCCCTTGTTCAATGCTTATAGGAAGATTTGTACATGCAAAGCAGCCAGGCGGCAGCTGCTGAGATGGACTTGGAAAAATGTGCTGTAGCTTGAATTCAGATCCTTGGCTTACTACTCTGAAGATATGTAGTAGACCTTCCAGCCTCCTCTTTCCCTAGATACTGGTCCAAATGTCTACCCAAACCCAAACTCCACATCAGTGTTATTTAGTAGAAAGGATCAGCTACCTGCTAACGGAAAGAAGAAATCACAGTTCTTCAGTGATTTTTGCAGGGGACTTGAAATCTTTGAGAGGTTTAGGGCTTTACTCATACATTTTCACCCAGTGATGAGCAAGAGCAAGTTAATTTTCTGAGCTCAGCCATTCAGATATTTAAAAGAAAGTTAGCAAGCACCTGGCTGCAGCTGAGCCAGTTTTCTGAACACGGAACTCAGCCAACCCTATTTGAAATGAGAGACTGCTCCAGCATGAGTTGTCCTGCCAGTGCTGCTGGCATGAAACATACAGTGCTGTATTTAATGTCAGGGATATGCTGAAGAACGTCCTACATTTTACTGCTGAAAACATTGCATTTTTGGAAGATCCATAAAATCAGAAAGATTAAGGAGAATGCTTTATATTTCACAAAGCTCTGCTCTGTTGGAACATCTACACTGATCAGTGTGATTTGTCTTACTAACCTCCTTTTTTATTTGGGAGAGTATACAATCATGGTATGTATTTCACCTGACACAGACGTATTTGATGCATTGTTCAATGGAACAGTATGGAAATTTAAAACCTGTAGTACAAAAGGTACTGTCCTCAGTATTCAGGGTTTTCCTATTCCTCTACTGCTTGAAGATGAAATACTGCTGGGGGACAAAGAGGAACCTCGATATTCATGAGAGTGTAGAATAAATTTTTCTGCCACCTCACTTATCCAAAAGACCATGTTTCCCACTGTTGTTGATATAAGGGAACTGTGATTGCCCTAGGTCCTAAAGCCATCATAGTTACCTTACAGCAAAGATAAGGTCTCAATGAGGTATGGAGTCTATCTGCATGAAAATCACCAGTCTCCACTAGATTCTTATCAGGCAAAACACTGACTTCAAAATCAGTAAGTCCATTCACACTATAAGTAATTTTGATCTCTTATGGTGCAATGAGTAGCAAGCCCGGCTTGACTGTGGGAAAACTACCACAGTTTTGTTTCAGGCACAAGTTTCTACTGTGATGACAATAAAATCAGATTTTTGAGTACTACAGCTTCAGAAGCAATGGAATCTGTACTGAGTGTGGGAAGGAAGTAAGTCTGAACTTCTAGTATTACAGCAGAAGGCTTTCACAAATCTGGGATCACAGAAGACCTGTATAAATAAAGCAGAAGACCTGTATAAATACAGCAGAAAAGAGTATTAGGGGATTTTAAGCTGACTTTAACTAATTTTCTTTCAGAACCTGCATTTGGAAAGGATGTTTTTTTCATGATTCATTGATTGATTATACCACAAAAAATTTAAAGACCTGATACAACAATTCAGTCCTAAATGTTGCAGCAGCCCTTTAATAAGTGTGAAAGCTTAAAACAGTGACAAAGCAGTAGGTGGGTTCTGTATGTGCCATTTAATTGCATGAAGCAGCCTTATTTTGACCTCTTTTTCTGTTTCCTGCCTGTATTATACTGTCTTCCAGAGCACAGTTTAAAATTTAATGCATTAATAAATGCCATCAGGAAAAATATCCAGATAATTCACATTAGGTGCCATGAATAATTATAAAATCAATCATCAAAATGATCTTCCCTAAAATTATGCATTTTTCCTTTTCATTGGATCATTAATTTCAGGCCTAATCCCGCATGCTTTGGCTTTCTTACGCTCCTGCTGATGTCAAGCAGACCCTCATTAAACTCAGATGTTCTGCCCTGCTGGTACAAATTCCAACTTCAGAGCCTAATTTTTGATTTCCTCAGACTTCCTTTCTATTTCTTAAGGTCTGAGGAAACCTACTTAATCTCATCTAATGCAAAAAGTGTCTTGAAGACTTTTGATCTACAGAAAACTCACTGCGGATTCTGGAAAATGCCTCTTCAAGAGAAGCTCTGGGACAACAGAGAGCAGGTGGGTCGCTTTCCTCCAATATTGCCTTCTGCTATCAGTAGAGGCACATGGTGAAATGACAGTCTTCTGTAAATTCTTTCTTTGAAACAGGTGAATATTGTTCAGACCCTTCCTTGCAGTGTTGCTGCAGTGACACGAGTCTTTGTTCAAGGTTCTTCACATTCAGCAAGGATCAACATGGTATGTGTCATGAGGGAATTCTGAGTTCCAAATAACCTCCTCATTTAAAATGACCAGCTTTTGGCCTTTTCCTCAGGGGGGAGGGAGAGGAATAGGTGAAGAAACTCTTTCATTTTTCACACTGTGCTTTCGTTCCTTGATAGAGTAGAAAGTTGGTACCATCCGAGGTTTCTCTTGACATTTTCAGTAACAGGCCTATGGCCACCATTGACCATAAGATTAAAGGATCTTCTACTGTTCCTGATCACTGATTAACTATTTTCCCTGCTCCTAAGTTGCTCTCTACATCAAACCCTCCATTGCTTTAAAGCTGAAAGAAGAGGTACTGGTAGGTCAAAGAAAGACAAGCCATGTAAGTTCATTGTTTAAGTAGATGTGTGTTTCATTTATTTTGTCAAAAAGAACTTCCTAAGAATTCTTAATTATGCTGTAGGTGGATCAGAGGGCTGCAATCCTTCACCACAATTCAGTGCCTATGCTACTCCCACCCATCCTGCCTCTGAAGCACTATTAGCAGTGTTACCCTTCCATACAAATAACATGTTTTGTTCAGCACTCCACAGGGAAACACCAGCAGCTTTCTGGACTTGCTTTATATTTCAGATGACTTCATCCAGCTTGAGAGCTGCACTGAACTCTTCACACATGAGCATCCATGTCAGAAAGATAGAAAAGTCTCTTGAGGAAATGCAGAACAAAAGCATACTACTCCCTGCATTGTGGTACTGGATACCTGTGTGAGTTTATGTGACATTTGCATTATCATACACATCTCATTCTTATTGATAATTAATCTGCCCAACAATGGTGAATTAAAATGTAAGTCTAGACAAGAATAACTGTGTTGGGTTTTATACAGAAAGAATCCACATAAAAAATCCATTCCTCATTTACTTATGGGTGGGACTCATAAATAATATGAGTTTAGTCATTGATTTGAGAGACATATTCCTTCCTATTAATATAAAAATGTCATTTTCTAGGTTTTGATATATGGTGTTTGGTGTATTCCAGCAAGAAAGATTGAAGGCCATATTTCTTCAGTGGTTTTCTAGCTATGCTTTCAATACTGAACTGAGTTTTAATCCCCATTTCTGATATATATGCTAGGTTTTTGACTTCTCAGGGTGGTTCTGCACCTGTATGTCTAAAGAATGAGACTGTGGTAAAATTCCTATCCTTCAGGGTGCAAGAAATACACTTTTTTTATTATGTTGGTATCATAATAAAAACATTTTCTAGTCACTCTTGCTCCGTGTTACAGAAGTATTAATTCTTCAATACTGAGGCTGATTTTACCAGCTTGCCAGGTCACATTAAGTGTTTTGCTCTTGTTTGATCAGGCTGACTTGTAGCTGGCCAGATTCACTGCTTTTACCTTCCCTTTCATCTGTCTGGACATTTATAAATGCTAATCACCACAGCCTTGCTCTTGTACCCTCCATGACTAAATGGAGAAATGTACCTGGCAGAGCTGTCAGTCACACATATATTCTATGAAAATTTACACTACAAAATACACTTTATGTTCTTTGATCCCTCCAGGACACCACACAGGTAGTCAGACATCTTCACGATTGTGGCCAAAGTAAGATCCTTTTTGGATATATTCCCTATTTAAGTTATCTTCTCTAGTTTGGGTTTTTTCAGCTGACTCTTTTGTAATTACAGTAAAGTAAATAGCAGAATGTTTTTCTTCTTTATTTCTCTTTAGTAATACCTGGATATATTCTATTATATAGTTCTCTTGGTGCCTTAAAAAGATACTTTGCAATACCCAAGGTCCCCCTCCCACATACATATCATTGACAATACATTGTCCAGAAGTTATGTTTTACACTTGATCTTTTTACAACTGAAGCATGTTTCCTCATACATTCAAAGGGTAAACCCCTTATTTGTAACTTACCATCTTTTAAAAAACAGTAAGTAAAAATCTGTGCTGAAGATGAAATTTTTCCAGTGCTCTCTATCCATATTACCATCTACATTCTCTTGATGATGCTCAGTCATAAAAGAATGACTTTCAAAGAGTCACCAGGCAACATCCCTAGCAGAAATTCCTCTGTCAAGACAATGTCAGGCTGATGTTTTTATCACTACAAGTCAATTCCCTCAATTTTGAGGCAAACAAACGAGATTGTCAAACCCCTAACCGCTTGTACATCAGGTAGGAATTTCCACACTATGGAATATTTCTGTTCCTCTCCACCTGCAAATAATAAAAATTAGAGTATCCTCTTGATTCCTTGATGTTTTTGATAAATGAAGAATTGCCTTCTTTCCATTTTGGCCCATTCCTCACTCCTAGAACAGGCCAGGAAATGAAGAATATTTTGCAAGGCTTATGATTCCTGGCTTTCTCTATTGGCAATGCTTTCATGTCATTTGTCATTTATGTCAGAGACTGATCCCATAGTATTGATCCAGTGGGGGACAGGTCAGTACAGGCTGAAAGGAGGCATGGTTGTAGGAATGGGAAACATCAGATCCAGGCTGCCTTTGAAGCACAGAAGACTCCAGTTGTCTGATTCAAGTAGAGAATAAGGTTACACCTTCACTGGTCTAAAGGTGGATATTGACATAAAGGTGATGAATGTACACTAGCTGTCTCACTGCAAAATCCCAGGGGAAACAGAGGCTTCTAGCTTCCAATACAGCATAATGAGCTATGGGAAGGCTCATAGCATTGGCATCAGCTAGACTTGCTGTGTGAAAGGTTGCTGGGCCTTGCCTGCACTAGTGTTTTACATGATGATGTTAAGCAGATTGCTAGCTGTTGCCTCAAAAACCTCTGAAAATAGGAAAAACACTCTAAAAATCTGCCAGGAGATACTCTCTGTCCCTGAAAAAGCCAGTTTGCTGCAGAATGTTGTACAACTGCATGTGGCTGCATGACTTTTGTAATATATTCACAAACCTTTCTTCTGGTAGTAAGACTAGTCTTTCATCCTTCTGGACTTTGATGGGGTATCCATACAACGGATATACACAATATTAGCCTTTGTCCTACACCTCATTTCTGAATCACATCTATTTCACTTGATCAGAAGGGACTATTTTTTGGGGGAAAAAATAGCATTATAAGGAAATGATATTCACATTTAACTCATGGAAAGATAGCTTCATGTGTTGTGCTTCCAGACTTCATAAAAAAAGGAAAGAGCAACCCAAGCAATTAGTTGTTCCACTAGGATTATTTATCTTCATCTTCGGCTTTTGTTGTTGATACCCTTTTGGTCTGTGTCTATGCACAGATGTGTGAGTGTAAATGTCTGCACACATATACCTATGAATATGTGCCAGTCTGATATTTTAGATTAATTCTGAGAGGAACCAGCATGTGTTTCTAAAGGAGACCCCACAATTGCTCTCCTGAAAAAATTTTGTTCTTTCAGTGTGCTATAATGTGCGCTACTACATAACCATGCTTGGAATTCATTACCATGTGTTCTGGAAGGTATTTCTATCATATAGAGATACCTTTGGTTCAAAAGTTATTTGGACATCATTCTTGAGCCTCAAATTCACATGAGACAAGCTCTTAGCAGATTCTCTTCTCGTGTAGTTCCTATAATTCATATAGCAGAGAGGATATAATGGTCAATTGTGTGCTTCTGCATTTTTAAATAAGTGCTTAACCCTAGGAAAAGTCATATCCTGCTCTTTTTCTGACTTTGCCACTTTTTTCTGACATTTCTTAAAGACTATTCTCCCAAAACATAGAAAGAAAAAGATGGGTAAACAATAAGTTCTACCACCACACCCAGCTCCTCCAGTTTGCAAAACAAGAACTTGAAGAGACTGCTCTTTTCTTTAGTACCATGAAACAAACCCATCAAATAAATATTTTAAGGCATTTCAGCTAATTTGATTGGCAAACTCCAAATTCTGAACATATTTTTACCAAGCTTTCCTCTTGAGATGACAGCCTGAACTCATTTTCTCTTCCTCCTCCCCTGGACTCCCAGCATTACCTCCCCTGGAGACACTGAATGCTGCTGATTGTGCAAATTCAAGCCCATCAGCACTTGTCACCTCTCATGGAATTTACCCTTTGACATTCAGCTTCCACTTCCCACTTGGAGGCAGAAGTTTCATCTTTGCAAAACACAGAAGTTGTTTCCTTGGAAAAAACAAGAAACATGTTCTCCTGCAGGGAAAAGAGACTCACTTCACGCTAGAGACCTTAGGGAGAAAATCTCTACATTATATTTATTTAATGTATTTTCTTGGTGGGCAAGCTTTTCTTTTCCTTTTAATTTTCTGATAAACTGAACAGCCACTGTCAGTATTTTGTCCAGTTTTCCTTACCCCAGAATCCAAACCTTCAAGCCTTAAATAGGAACCTTTTAGCCCCAAATTGCAGCCAGTCACCTTTACAAAAGAATCATTCCTTGTTTAGTACATATTGTGATGCCATTATCTCACATTCGCAGCCTCTTTCCTGCCAGTCCTGTAAGTATATACTGCAAAAAATTTACTGAGATAAAGAGATGCAAGTTCAGAGAGAGAGAGAAATTAGAGAAAATTGCAAGGACTTTTCATGCTTCCTTTATCTGACACAAGGAACTCTCAGGTAGGGGCATGTCTGTCCTCATTTACACCTGTTAAGCCTCATTGAAATCAGTAGGGTTGAGGTAATGTAGCTAATTACTGAATTTGCCTCATAACCTGTCTCCTGTTAACTCAAAACACAATCTCCCACAGGTAGAACAGGATGAGCTCTGCTGTCTGTAGTGCTCCATTTATAGGAATAGCAGCATACACATTACTTCATTGCAGATCATAGAATCACAGAATAGTTAGGGTTGGAAAGGAGCTTAAGATCATCTAGTTCCAACCCCCCTGTCATGGGCAGGGACACCTCACACTAAACCATGTCACCCAAGGCTATGT
>JAOEHY010039088.1:14132-24512 GCA_025447955.1 Psilopsiagon aurifrons
CCCTCGACCTGCTGGTCATGCTCCTTTTGATGCAGCCCAGGATACGGTTGGCTTTCTGGGCTGTGAGCGCACACTGCTGGCTCATGTTCATTTTTCATTGGCCAACACCCCCAAGTCCTTCTCCGCAGGGCTGCTCTCAATCTGTTCTCTGCCCAACCTGTAGCTGTGACATAACACAGGCTGCTTTGCCTTATGAGGAACCTACATCTCAAGATACCAAAATCAGTAGAAATCTTCTTCCTCCTTGAAAATATGATTGTTTAGCAGTATTATCTACTAATAGATATGGGTAAACTAATTCTGGACCTCATTCACAGTTTTTATTTTATTCCGCAAACAGCAAGATGTAATTATACTATAAATCTGTGTTAGTAAGTTAGCTTTGTTACACTTCATTTTCTCTATTTGATAAAATTATTGTGCCTTCTAATCTATAGTTTCTTTACAAGGCATATGCTTTGTTGGGGTTAATGCTTCAAGGGTATATTTGGGACATATTGTTAATACACATTTATTCAGGAACATGTAAGAAGACTTCTTTTAGTGTGCACACACAGCCAGGCACATCCTGAACCGTCACACCATCTGGATAGGTTTTTTTTCAGATAAAGGTACAAAAAGTAAATTATCTCCTCCACATCCAGACAAAAATGCCAAATTCTCATCATCTCCCTTTCTCGTGGCTATATTGGACAGCAAAAGTAGGAAGTAGAAAGCGCAGTTAATGTGAGATCATTTGGTTGTCTTATGCCAGTCTGGGTAAAAGATGGCAGCATCAGGTTCATGTTGTGCCACTGGAGTCTTAAAACCATAAACAATGCTGTCTCTAGAGACTAGTGGGGAGGCTCAAAGTATGCCCAGCTTTGGGTTGCCCTAACTTCATTATCCTTCTTATGTTAGCATTGCTAGGGATTGATTAGTGAATTGAACTAAAATAATGGGGTATATCTGATACTTAGATCCTTATAGCCTGGTTTTCTAATAAAATAAGGCTTATCCATTCTGTGCAGAGAGAGGCCATAGGTTCCTGTAGTCCTGAATCGCAGCTTTCTGACTCTTGCAACCTGTGAGATACCCTATATGTTGTGGTTGCGGTGAGCTGGGCGGTGGGGTGAGCTCAGTCCTTGCTCCTGTAGCCTCAGTGGGGTCTTGTGCACACTGGAGAAGGCAGGCAAAGAAGTTTGTGGCTGCTACATCCCTGGCAGTGTTCAAGGCCAGGTTGAATGGGGCTGTAAGCAACCTGGTCTAGTGCAAGGTGTCCCAGCACATGGCAGGGGGGCTGGAAGTGCATGAGCTTTAAAGTCCGTTCCAACCAGATAAATTTAATGATTCTATTAGAGAGGCAGAAAGCCCCAGCAAACCAGACCTCATTAGTTCTACTGTCACTAAACTACCTGTAAATTGGTGCATACCCCATGGACCAGATAAACAAACCTTTCCAGAGTTTAGTTAACTCCTCAGTCTTTGCCACATTACCCATGGTTGTATGGCACAATCACGCATTGCAGCAGGGGAATTTGGTGGAGGCAAGTTGCAGGAATGCCACGTTCCCCTCTAGGGGTTCTTTCCCTTTTTTTCTTTTCCTAGAGTTTAATTCAGTCATACTGATTATCCAAACTGCCTTGCAGTTTTTCTTGGAAAATCACAACCATAATTGCCATGCTGTGCACACCTTTTTGATCACTGTGTTCTTGAGCACGAAAGATAGATTACAGAGAGACTAAGCCTTTTTTATGCTTACAGCTCAAAGTGGCACTAATAAATAACCATAAAATAGTAATCTCACATGCATAATTTTTCCTGGCAGACCCTTATGAAACATTATGTAATTAATTTCTTTATCAGCCATGTGAAAGTACAGGTAAGGAAACAGGAGGATGAAATAAAAGACCGGCTAAAATTGTAACCAACCAGAACTTTTAGAGATACACACATGATTTACTTGTTCCTTGTTTCACCTGGTTTTGAACAGTTCCCATGCTGTTCTGCCATTATGGAGGAGTTCTCCAAATTTGAAAGTGAGTCCAAAAATAATGACGTTGAACTCCAAGCACTGCAGAGGCTCTGTGGCAATTAGCAATAGCAAAAACATTAGCAAGCAGGAAGGCATATAAGAAAGAATTTATAATTTACAAGCTAATATTCATTAAGAACTGTATTTTTCTCTGTTTGCTGTGTTTCTATCCACCTTGTGCAAACCTTTGCATCAGTACCATCACGCATCAAAATCAGAATTTACTGACCTTAATTTCAGCCTTCTAAATCTCAGCTACCCACCCAAAGCACGTGGTCCAGATTTCGTCCTATAGTAAATGGAAAAAGGAGGTAAATCAGTGGCATTCTGCTGCCATCTCTCTCTTCCCCA
Organism: Psilopsiagon aurifrons; assembly: GCA_025447955.1. Lineage (NCBI taxonomy): Eukaryota > Metazoa > Chordata > Aves > Psittaciformes > Psittacidae > Psilopsiagon > Psilopsiagon aurifrons. The sequence goes on from JAOEHY010039088.1 coordinate 16,498, forward strand.
CTCACTATTGAAGGAACATGGGCATTTGCATTACAGTACCCAGAATCCATAAACCAGTGGGCATAATAACAGGGCATGAGGGAGATATGACACACAGTGATATGTTTGGGGGTTTTTAAATATGCATTTCAATATAGCTACCTAGGTACATATCAAATATCTGAAGTTTGGCCCACGTATTACCTGGATCAGGTCTTTTCCATTTGTTTCAGTCTCCTTAAAATAAGAAGCAACATCAGTTTTGAAAGAGAATTGTTTTGGTATGCTCTCTGTAGAACATATGTGTTTATTTAGAGGTATAAATTTAACTGAGGAAGACTATACAAGGTAATGAAATTCGGTGCATGGCTCATGGCATCTTTTAATAACATTTCCTTTCTCTAATTTTTTTTCCTTAGGCAGCTTTTAAAGTTCTGCAGTTTCCAGTGGAATTAATTAGATAAAAATAATTTGAACAAATATTTTGCTTCTTAATGTGGTCATGAACTACCTAAATAGATGAATTAAAAATATGCTCAGCTATGGAGAGGCTTGGACTTAACTTGACCCTTGCTTTGGAGTAAGCAAAACAGCAAGGTGAAAGGTATGTTGAAACAGGAACAATTTTCAGTGGCAGGGACATAATCCTCATGTTTTTCTACAGGATAAGCTCACACTCTAATACCAGCATTTATTTATAGGCTACCGTCTTTACATAGTTGTGCAGGCAACTTCCTCCACTCATTTGCAACTGTGTAATAATGCAATGCCGTATGTAATGTCAGCAATTGGCAAGTAAAATTACTTCTTACAGATATGGTTTTTGCATAATCTAGCAAAAGGTGAAGCCTCTTCAACTCAATCCTCTGCAATGTTGCATGATCAGTTGAGCAACCATAAATCAGTTTGGAAACCTCAAGAGCATATAAGAAAGGAAATGCTCATCTTCTGTTTCTCTCATTTGTGAACACTGATTTGTAACAGACTATAAAATATGTAATTTATGGCCATTTATGGCAATTTGCCATTGGATTCACTCATGAAACTTATTGAAATCAACTAAGGGCAGAACAACTAAGGGCCTTTAGATATGTCTTGGCTTGAAATCTGTGTCAGCTGGAAATGATATCTCCAGCACTCCTTTGAGGAGCCACCAGCCCTTGCCATTCTCAGGTTTAGGAATTACCGTGCTGGTATCGCCGGCACTTTACTTGGCTTTTCCATCTTTTTTCCCAGAAGTTACAGCCATTTGTGTCACATGATTGTTGCCATTTGTGTCACTTTTCCCCCAGCACTGCACTAGCCTGTTCTTATGTCAGTGGTAATATTTCTCCATTATTCATATGACATTGAGGTTACATTTTTTTCTCCTTTTTCTCCCTTTTGTAACACGCAGTTCACCTTCTAGTGCCACCTGTGCTTTTACCTTGCTGTTGATGCATGACCTAGATGGCTAGAAGAGTCATTTTTCTGCTGATACTTAATTCTAATCTACCCATGGGTGGTAGATAACTTTAATTGCTACCAGCAGGAAGCTGGGCATATTCCGACCCAGACACCTCTGTGAAGAAATGAGTGGTCACTTGTGACATACTGGAAAATAAAAGTAGCCAAGGGCATTGTCTGACTTAAAATGGGCTGACAGATTTTTACAGTTATGTCTGGAGTCAAGCAACCTATGTTCAGAAAAATACATAGATTATTACGAGTGAGAAGGGAAAGAGCAAGGAAAGTCACTATACTGAATAAAATGTAGCACGTGACCTCCAAATCTCAGGTGCAAAAGGGACATAAAACCTACAGTTTGCCTGCATTAGAAAAGTATGGTATTTTTAAACTTGAGTAGCACTTTTTTTGCATTTACACAATACTACGTTAACATTACCTCATTAGTAGGCTTGTAAGAAGTGACTTGGGAAAGACTTCATTGTCTTTCACAATCACACAGCTTTTTTAAAATAACCTGTTTCCAATATAAGTATGTTCTATCAGTACAGTATCTATCTTTTGAGTACTACAATCAATGGACCTTTCAAATTTAGAGGTTAATTAGGATGAATAAAGATTATGGAATCTAGTCATAACTAAGTCTTTACACACATTCCTCATGGGTGCAAATGCTAGTTAATATTAGTAAGTGCTTTCACTTCTAAAGAAGTGAAAGTGCTCTTCACTGAATCTCAGGAGTCCAAAAGTGGTGGGGAAACTCATCAGTGGGGGATCTGATGAATTGCCTAAAGTCAAGCAGTAAAGTGGGATCAAAGGAAGGGTGTTGGATAAACCGCATGGTTTGACAAACAAGGAAGTCAGACTCTCATATGAGAGCAAGCTCGTTTGAAATAATGTCTGTAAAACATACACACTGTATGTTTCTGTTGTTTACAAGGAAGTGCTAAAGATCTACAGAAGGCTTATTCCAGACAGACCAATGTGCTATGAGCAGGCTTATCATCTTATAGGTGCAGTATGCAGAAATAAAAGCTGGGCTAAGCCTTGTGGTATTATTAAAAAGCCACTCTGGTAGACGTACACTATGTAAATGAACCCAAGACTTGTACACTTTTTGATAAGTTAACGTCGCAACGAACCCTGATGTAGTTGTACTAGTCTAGTAAAACAGTATAACTGCATTAATGCAGTGCTGTGGCCAATTAGGTCTGCTTCTCATGAGCACTTTTCAGTTTGGGTCCACCTCTACTCTGAACAAGGGCTACATGAGCCCCAGTGCTAAGTATTTGCCACTTTCATATTTCCCTAACAAAACCATGTTTTTTCTTGGGCCACCAAGACAGGCTGAGCTGCTGAGCTTTGTCAATATGTTGCACAAGCCAGCTATCCTGCCCCTGAAGCTTCTTGGTTGAACATATGGGTGGTGTTGTATCCTCAGTCTGGCTCCCTTGACAATTTTGGATGCTGACAGTTTCATAAAATCTTCCTTCCAATCAGTGTTGATGTAAAACAGTAACAAACCCAAATCCAAACCCTGATTGTATTGCAGCCTAGACTAATACTGCAGCAGGACCATATTGTCTATGCTTAATAAAAATATACTTTCAATAAGCTTTTGTACTTCTTAAATTGATAATGTCCAGAAGTGTACAGAGTATGATATGTGTCAAAATCCTCAGGGGATGATATTTCTTCTTGTCAGAATGGCAAGAACATCAATGCAGAGTAATCTTTAGAGCCAAGTGGGGCAGTGTTTGCTCAGCTAAAAACGCACTTTCATGTCTCATAAGGACTCAGTAAAAAATATCCTATTGACATCTCAAACTTGATATGGGTTGCGAATGGAAAATAAGGGTAGAGAGCTAGGGTGTTTGTCAGAGATATGTACAACGAAATCAAGATACTCTGCCTGCAACTGACAAGGCAAAAGATTGTAGGTCAGCACTAATAGTATGTGATTTAGCTCTAAGAAGCCACTTGTCATATAGCTGCAGCCCGAACACTGTCTCTTAACCGCTCACTCTTTGCAACAGGCCTACTTTAGCCACGGTGATTTGAGCGGATGCTCATGCATCAGGTCTGTTAACTGAACTACTGACAAAGCCTCTAACCTTTCACTAGTAAATCGTCCAGGTAGCAGAGACAGAGTCAGGTTGCCATTAACAGGGTTTCATTTCCCCTTTTGTTATTTACTAGTACAACTGGAGGGGACTTTTTCATGCTGTTAAATAGTAATCTTTGCTAAAGTTAGCCGAATTGTTTTGGCAAAGAAAGATGACTGCTGCCATTGCTTGCCCTGCTAGCCCCTTACATAGGCACACAACTGTCTCCCTGCTCAGCTGACCTTATACAACAATGCTGTATCTAGTCCCCCAGGGAACTATTTGTCCTCAGCTATTCCCACATACTCATACTGTGAACTCCTAAATACAAATGAGGAGGGCTTTTTATGCTGCTTGCTTGATTTCTAATTTCATTTTTGTTCTCAGCATGCCCCGTCATTCATGAAGCAGGCATGTATGTGTAGAAACTTCCTAAAAAGATATGAATGGATTACTTAATTATTTTTTTTCCTGGCATCTTTCCAGGACTCTGCCTTGTTTTAATCTAAATGGGTGGAACATATATTGCTCTTGCTTGCACCGCACTAAATCACTTTAATAAACTCACTACAGAATTCAGTCAAATGTTGTAAAACTTGGTACTGACAATCTGTCAACACTTGAAGGCATTTTGCTCAACAGGATGTGTTACAAAGCACTCTGCCCATTTAGTTTCCTTTCTGAATTCCTGAAGAAAAAAAACATTCCCCTTGTTGTTCTTCTAAAAATCCTCACATATGTCAGTCTAATTATAAAAAAGTTGTAGCATTATCAAGAGTATGCTGTCCATGTTTTCTCAAGGATCAGTACAGCACAAATGCATTCTGCTCATTTACAGTACTGTTTTTTTTCTTAGAATGAAAGTCTACCTCACAGACAAGAAAGGAGAAATTCTCTTCTGAAATAAAAATGTGCTAAATGGGAAAGATATTTTGGGAAGGACAACTCTTCCCCTCAAATGATAAATATAAAAGCTTGTGGTCAGCTAACAGGTTCTTGACTGAAGCTGTGGATGCAATAGGATAAATTAGTATGAACACAGAGACAGTGATTGCTGAGTTCCTTATGTCATGCTGACATCATCTTTGCAATCATTTTCAATGCTGGTTTATTCTAACAAATTCATTGCCACCCATATTTTTAAAACACTCCAAGTTTTTTTCCCATGAGTTCGCACTGCAAGATTAGTGTCTCCTTTTGTTTTAACTACACTTCAATAAACTGGGAAGAGAGCTACTGAGATCTGGATGTGAGCCTCAGGGAGAAACAATTATATCGCAGTAGTCTCCCATCTCCCTGTACACAATTGATCAACACAACTCCAATCATGACTACTGGGCTGCATGCAGGAAGTGTACACGATCATCAGAGTAAGACATCATCTGAGAAACAGCAATCTTTATCCACAGATATTAGGTGAGCAGAAAAAGATGTCAAATTTGCCAGACAACTGCAAGGTGTGAAATACTCAATCAGCTTAACCTAACTTGTATACGCAATATATAAACTATTGCTGCCATTCAAGCTGCAAGTGGATCCTGGAACCCAAGCAGACTCCCACAGTTAATGGGACTATAACATGGGGATATAACTTGTAGGATAAGTTTCTTTTTGTCTGATATTTTCCAGCATCCTCAATATCAGCATGGTGACTAGCAAGATCTTCGAAGAATAAAGGAATTAAAGAAAACCTTGTTCTAAATTATCATAGCAGTCTTAAAATGTTAGTCCATTCACATGCCTGTTCTTTAAGAAGTCTACTGAAATGTATCTTACTGTGTGTTTCTCCAAACCGGGAATATTCACTTCATTACTATTTCCTTTAATAACAACAGCCTACCCTGCAAATTACTTCAAATATTTTTCTTGGAGGCTATGCAGCGCAAAAACCCAGAACCCCACTCTTCTTATTGACGTAGACTTGCACAGTTTAACAGCTCTTATAAATTATAAGATCTAATTATGCTCATTAAAACTACTTGACGACCCAATAAAGGGGCACCGACTAGACCCCCATGGTTACACCTGATGTTGCAAAAGGCGAGGGTCCACTTTCTATCCATTCACATCTCACAGCCCTCATTGGGGAAAATCACCTGTCTATGTGAGGGATAAATGCCTGAAGGAGGCCACTGGCCTGTCTAGTGAAACGGCTGTGGAAAATGCTGTGTTTGCAGAAAACAAAGCAAGGTCCATTTATTTCTCTTTTAGAGATAGTGGGAGTCTTGAATCTAAAATCTCCAGCAGTGTGGAAAATGTGACTTGCATAGAGACAGTTGCCATATGGTTACTTCTATATTTACCTGCTGTTGCAGGATGCTGTAACTGCCCTCTCAGCTGTGCATTTAGGCAGCTTTCCCACAGACACAAGGGCAAGGGCTGAGGCCACCCTGGATGCCACGTTCACATGTGGCTATAGTTCACAGCTGGTACAGCTCAGATCATGGTTGTATCCTCAACATTCACAGTTCTGCCTGTGGGCCTTTCTCTTTAGGATTTCCTCTGTGCCAGGTCCCCACTCTTCCTGCCCACAACGCAGCGGTGGCAGAATGGATGCTGCCCTCCAGCCCAGGTGTGCTATTTCCCACAGCTCACCCCCACTGCCTCTGTCTGACCCCGAGCTGCAGGATGCTCAAGGGACACAGTTAGAACATGACAACTGGAATGCTCTTCTGGGCCTTTCTTGTAAGGCTCAGGACTTTTCTTCCAAAATTCTTGCAAAATTTCTTAGGTGAGCTATTTAGACAAAGTTTGCTTCACCTTAAAGTAAATTCAAGCTTCAGATTTCCCTGGAAAAGCATAAACCCTATTTTTCAATCCTCCTCAGAGCTGACTCTGTGCCTTTCCAGGTTTAAATTTCACCTAACTCACACATGGCTTCGTTTTGCTGTGTTTGGGAATTTGCTGCTCCCAAGTCACCACACCCTGCTGAACAATTTTTGTAGGCTTTGGATTGCCTGATGTGTTTTTCTTGAGCCATTAAGGTTTCACAATAGATTTTTACCCCACCTTTGTCAAAGAATTGTCAATTTGTATCCACTAAGAACATTCATCTGTTTGGGGTTTTTTTCATTGATTTGTAGAATTAGCCAGATTCCTAGATCTGCCAAATCGCCACAGAAGTACAACTGTGGGAATGATGTCAGGCACTTGGGGCTTTCTTAAGAAGCAGATTTTAATTTTCTGAGGTGTTGAGAAGATCTAAGAAAGCTCAGAGCAAAGAAAGTGCCTCCTTAATTTCGATGGGGCATGTGAGGTATTTGGCTGCTAACTGTCCACTACTTTCATGAGCAAGTTTAAAAGACAGCTTAAGCAATGAATCAATGTTTTGGACACTCACGTGGTTTTTTGCTTCATTGTCAGTGTCTGTTCTCTGCTAAAGACAACACCGTTCAGAGGTTTTCATGTATGTGTAACAAAATACATTATATTAAAAAGATGATTTATGCAGTGACAAAGACTTAAAAAATAATTACAAGAGAGCTGTTAAGTTATATTTGCTCATGTTTTGGGTTTGGTTTCTTTGTTTTCCAATAGCATGTAACATGGCTCAGATGCAATACTCTGAGCTCCATTTTGGATCTGCCTTTCTGGGTCTGTTAGACTTAGGGAAAATTACAGTAGAGGACATTGCAGAGACTAGAAAAAAGCTCAATACATGTACTCCCCAAAAAGTGTTTAGCCATTAAACCAAAGCAGGAATTTCCCAAGAGCTAATAAAGGCTTTCTGGTTTTACCCAAGAATTCTTCTTTTACCTGTGTTTTCTCCTTGCTCATTAGCAAAAAACTTTTTCATCATCATGCTCAGAACTCTTAATATTAAAGGCACAATTTGGCTTTCCTTTTGTTATATTCAAGGTATCGTTTCTATGTCTGGCAGACCTTGTTTTTTTTTTCCAAACAGAAAGATTCTTATTTTTCAGTGGTCTAAACTGCAATCACAACTTACTAATCATAGTAAGAAGCACAGACCACTCAGTAGCTATATCTACTTTTATGTCCAAATGTGTCCAAATATATTACTCTCGCTAGCAAAGGCTACCAACTGATTTCTCCAATTAAAGATGGAGCTTCTGATGATTTGTCCTGCTTGGAAACACACAGACCTCACTCAAAGAGTTAGTTACAAAATCAGAGTATCTAGAGCAACAATTGTTTAACAGTTTTCCTTGGGTTTTTTAGGCCATGCCCAAGTCAGGGAATCAGAAATAACCACGGTTCCTCTCCAGCTATTTGGATACTTAATCTGGATGTCCCTATCATGATATATACATGCCAAATAAAGCCTTCTAAAATATTTAATTCAAATCCAGACATTTCTGTTATGGGGTCATGTTTAAGCCCAGCCATAACTCAGAACCACACAGCCGCTCTCTCACTCCCTCCCCTTTGATGGGGAGGTGAATCAAAAGAATGTAACTCCCACGGGCTGAGATAAGAACAGTCCAGTAACTAAGGTATAACACAAACCACTGCTGCTACCAC
>JAOEHY010039088.1:28792-42833 GCA_025447955.1 Psilopsiagon aurifrons
GCAACCCATTCCAGTGCCTCACCACCCTTACAGTAAAGAACTTCTTCCTTATATCCAATCTAAACTTCCCCTGTTTACGTTTGAACCCATTACCCCTTGTGCCATCACTACAGTCCCTAATGAAGAGTCCCTCCTCAGCATGTAAGTAACATGTGCATGTAAGTAACACAGAGACTATGCTAGTGTTCAGCGCAACACAAGACAACACAAGGATAAAGGGAATGTCAATAAAATCAAAAGATAGCAACATTTAGTGGACATACTTTAATGTAAATATTGTTTTCCCAGCTGTGAGGAGCCAATTAGCACAACATGTTTGAATCCAGAGCACAGAGCATGTTCTTATGGATAATTAAAACATGCTGAGCTCCAAGTTCAAAATTGCAGGTATGATATCCGTCCCTTGCACATTGAGATGTACCTCAATGCAGATATCGAAGTGGCATGAGAAAGCAAATTAGCCTCTGGGTCGTTAGTTAAATAGTTGCTTGTTGACTTGTTTGAAAATACACTTGTAAAATCCAGTCCTAGTAGGTGGGAGGGTGCACCCTGCGCATGCTGGGTTACTGGCCCACACTGGTAATGCAGTTCCTACAGCCCTCTGCAAAGGCACCACTGCTGGAGCAGCTGCACTACAAGCCAGGAGCTTGGGCAGCCTCCACCATTTCAAAACTGCTGAAAATGTGATCAAGAGCTAAACTTGAAGTACAGGGATTTAGGTCCCCTTAATCCACTTGTTTTATAGGCCATAATGAATAATTTAAAACATGAAAAAATTTTGGAATGAACATAATTGCCAACACATTCTTACATGAAACATGAACAACAATGTGTTAATCCTAAATTCCTATCCAAAAGTGAAACCCTAGTGCACTTGTTCAATTAAAAATAAATATTGCAGTACCATCGGAAGATCCTTGCTTCATTTTTTTTATGTAGTGGCTTGAGTGTTCTTGGTCTGCATTTTACCAAGGGCAGTCAATAAAGTATATTCTGCCAACGTAGCAACTTCTTCCCACAATATGGTCAGCAGATTATTAACAAATGATGTGACCATGCATGCATGCATGAACAGTTTGAAGTATTTAACATTGTCCACTGCCCTAGTGAATCATTTCAATGGATCCAATTCTCATCTACTGTAAATTGGCATAGTCTCACAAAAACCCATGATGCAAGTGTGTAAGATGATGTCAATAAAACAATTCTGTATGCAGAGATAGTGAAATGCACTTTATGTTGCAGAAATATATGTGCCCAGGAAAACATAAGCATTAGCAAACACGCAGAGAGACATACAGTTGTTTAATTTGTGAACTGTTGAGGCTTCAATAACAAACAGTATATTTTTTTCATAATTCAAGTTTTATTGCTACTCTTTTGAACTCCAGACAGCCATAATTTCCTTTTGTCTATCAGCTAAAAGGATTTTTACCTCAGTTTGGTATTTTGCAAGGAGTGAAAGAAATAATGACTCAGATAATTGTATTTGAAGCTGCTGGGTAAGGCTATTTTTACTCCCTAGAGGTAGTGCTTTTTATGCCAAGCTTGAAGTTTTGAACTACAAAATAAAAAGTGCTCTAAATACTGATTTTATTGGGCCTTTAAGCATTTCACTTTGAAATAATGGGAGTAAAGATCATAATACTTTTATATGTGTAATAAATCTATTCTAGAAAGGAAGACGCAATGCAATTATTTAATATTAGTAGTTCTCTTGGCCTTCTTGGAACTTATCTCTATGGAATTGTTTGTGTTGCTGCCATCCTATACACCATCAGATTGCAAAAGTTCATATCACCCCCATCGACACAATTTTAGAAAAGTCAGCAGACTGCAGAGGCAGAGCCAAGGAACTGAAAGTCTCTTTATACCAAAAACATATTCCCACCTTATGAGAACTGTTCTGAATTCTATGAACAAGGACAGACTATTCATCTGCACACCCCAACAGGAGCGGCATACAAGAAGGTGAGAGCTCCCTAAATATTTTTCAGACTCCAGACTTCAAGGCTCCTGGACAGTTCTTATTTAACTAAGCTAGTTTGTCCATGCCTATTATGCACTGAAGATTAGGAAGAGCCCATTCAGTTCATAGAGTTATTAAAGAATAAAAGGCTGCCAAGGGAAGCAGTTGCAGCAACAAGCATCTCAGCCCGGAACTGGTAAGCACTTAAGGACTGTTACAATGCTGGGTATATCTCCTGTTACAGAAGGGATGAACCACATGGATGGCTCCCACCATTCAAATATCCTATGCTCCACACCTCTGAGCCAGCACAGCATTTTTCCTCAACAGCTCTCTTCCCTACTCACTTCCGTGAGCTTCTTTAAAGCCTGACAGTCGCACCAATAGAGCTAATTATCCCAGTGAAGCAAAACACCTGCACAGTGCGTCAGCTCAGTGTGTCTTTACAGTGATGAAAACTAAATTCTTCAGCTGGAGGTGGTTATGCAGAAAATACGTACCCTGTGCAATAGCTAAATTTATACCTCTTTGTTCACATATGACCATCCACGGACACCCACACACAATTAATCTCTACCAAAGGTCAATTCAAGCCCTTATTTTGACTGTATTTGTATTGAGTGTGTCTCTGCTAATGTGATTCTTTCGAAACACATCACTGCATTTTTGGGGTAGTTTATAAGCTTCATTCTAAATTAAATTCTAGCAGTGCTGTGACTACTAAGATACTCACCACCCTTGCTGGTGCAAAGGTAATTGTGGCTCCTTTGGCCCACGCTTTCCTTCTGTCTTACTTATTAAGGAACAGCGCATATAATTTCAAAAGGTCTACTCAGGAACTTGTCTTTCCTTCAGTGTTAGCTCCAGGTTATCTACATGCAGGTTAATCCCTTGAATTGTATCAGCCAAGTTGTAAAACACCACTCGAAAAACACAGGACAACATGGTGCTGCTGGATTGCATGCTGGCATAACCTCACCTTGAACTCAGCCCCCAAACAGGCAGCCAAGTTCAGACTAGACAGCAAACAACATATCTCGGAGGAGATTGGGAAAGTTCTCGGGGAAAAGTAAGATTTGTGCAAGAGGATGGCTGCATTTAGTATTTAATCAAACATAGCAAGAGACTTTAAGAATACATCTAATTAAATCTTTTTCTCCCACTGTTGAGATAAGAGCTTTTAAGGGAGTTCAGGAGTAGAATTAAATAGTGCTATTCTTTTGTGCACCTCCAACCTTCCCTGCTCCTAGCTGCCCCTCAGGGGAACAGCAGTTTCTTATATTCTGCCTCTGACTATTTTGACCCAGTGTCCCAGACTTGAAAGATTTCATCCCATTTGCTTCCAACCATTAGTCTGTTTTTCTTGTGCTTTAAAAGTAGTTAATAGGGAATTTCCTATAACTCTTGCTGCTAAAACTGCTGTAGTAATGATACTAATAAGATGTAAGACAGCCAAATAATGCATCAGAGACCCATGAAGCTTTCCGCTAAAAATACTGGAATACAATATGTGGAAAGTATTATACATCAAATTGATTTTTCATAGAAAAGCTTAGTGAATCAATCCCCTACTCATAAATAAGATGGAATAAAAGAGTTGGAACTGCTCCTAGAAAGTCCAGAATTTTTCTTGAGTAGGTAATTAGTGCTGCTTCCTAAAAATGCATCTGTTGGGTAGATTTAGCTGTAGCTGTTGAAAAATGCACCCTAAGAAGACCATGCAGGAGCCATTCATTCGTGATGGTCTGGTTATGCCTATCCTTGGCCATGCTCGGTAGTTCTCAAGATCCTTTCAGCCTCCCAGATTGATCTGGAGGTCACAACTGCAGAAAAAAAATAATGTATCATATATTTACTTGGTGATGTCACATAGTTGAAGGGAAACATGAAGAAGAATCAAACTCCACAGCTTATAGCCTGGGACAGAAGGAGCTTAACTAATCACGTAAGTAACCAGAATGGACGCACAGACACTTTTAGCATTTATTTCCTCTTGTTCCTTAGTGTAGGTATTGCTATAATTGCTGTAATAACTTGTTTTAAGAAAGTTACATGAAGTTGTACTTACTACTGGTTACAGATGTAGAAGAACCCATCTGGACGCACTTTGCAATTATAACTTCTGCCCAAAGGCAGGCTAAAGTAGAAAAATCCGCTATTTTACCCCAGCGCATTAAAGACTCTGGCCATACGAGATCCCACAACTACTAAAGAAAGACTAAAAGAGTCTAACTAATTGTGCAATAGTGACAGCGGGTTTAGGTGAATGTTCCAGCAGCAGAAATGATTTTAAAAGGCCTGAATTTAGAATCATCGATCTGATTCTAAAGGGACACTTCAGGCTGGTATATCCTTCTATAAAGAAACAGAAGGGACAGATGCAAAAGTGGATACAGGTGGTAAAGCTAAATTATATTTCTTCTATTTCAGGTAGGATTAAGATTTTCTCTTGTAATTCACTGGCTGTTAGTACTCACCATTCTGCACTTATTTCGTGTTTTTCATGCCTGGGTCCAATTTAGGAGATGGCACATTTCAGTCAGTTACAATCTTTCCTACTTTTTGGAGATGCCATGAATGCACCTGTAACACTAGCTTTCTTTAGGTACTTCCCATGAGGTTCAGGCCCCTAGTTAACTAATCCTTCAGATCCTAAAAGATCATATTTTATATTTGTTCATTCTTATAAGCTTACAAAGTCTGCACTGTGGAAAGTACTTCTGAGAAACATGTGGCAATAGCTACAGTAAGGAGGGGAAAAATCCAGGCTGGTAGAACTAATATCTTCCAGTATTTAGAGACCCTAGTGTAGAAAATATTTCATTGGGTCTAATACCAGTATGTCCTCTAATATTTATCAGGGGAAGAATATACGATGGTGCTTAGAGCAGGTAAACAGCCAGCAAAGGGTTTTAATATTTAACCATTCTTAGCACTCTCAGATAGATTCAGATCTTAGATGGCCTACCACCCCTGATTCTCCCTAGATGGACTGTATACCACAGCCCATATGCTGACGTCCTATTGAAGTGTTCTAGAATAGCAGGTTTAATCTTTTCTCTGGAAACTCGTATCTCCTCCTTCACTTGCCACTCTCTCAGTTCAGATAAATGTTATTTCCCTTCTTTATGCACCAAAATGTCTCATGTCTCTTCGTTAGATTAAAAGGCATCTTTTGCACTTAATTGCAACTCTATCTACTCCCACCCTTCTTGGTATTTATTTGGCACATTTCAGTGAGGAATCTGCCTTTCACTGTAGCCACAAGCTATACCAATCTGCACATTAAAACCTTGCATAAAACAAACACACAAAGTAGGAGCACAGGAATTTGGGGTCAAAAGGATCTTCATAGGTCTAGTCCAATACTGCCGTCAATGCTGCATCGCATGTGCCATAGATAATTGTGCTTTGTACAATGAGGGCTCTTGAACTTTATCAGACAACTTGAAGTAGATATTTTAACAATTTGAGGAAAACTGACCCACAATACTTGCCTCTTAGGCTTACCATAGTTTGAAGTTTTGCACTCACTTTCACAAGCACCAAAAGCTTTGATGGAAATAAATTGGCTGCATACCACCACAGAATATTGGAGAGTTGTTTTTTCCAGAGAGACTTTTTATCTAGTAGTATCTGATGCATTACACTGTCATTGATAAAATGACATTTTAGCCTTGTTGTAGGCATGGGTAGGCATAAATTGAAAAGAGATGGAGAAGACCTCTGCATTTCCTATTATCCTACTTTCAATATCCAGTAGGAGTGATCTGCAGGAAAACAAATAACCACAAAATCAATCTTCGGAATGGGTGTAAATAGAAGTATTTTCTTTGAAAACATTGAAATGTTTATTGATCATCATCAGGAAATTAGGTACTATATGGCTAAGTATAACTTATTTTGCTATACCTGGAAAGATTCAATTTATTTGAAGGGTATTACCAGATTACTTTAGATTCTGAGTTTGGTATGAGTCAGAGGAAGAACTTAGGTATACCATGACTTACAGCCATGGAATTTTAAAGCTATTGGTCTCATTATTATTATTTCTCAGACTGTGTTTGCATCTCCCTTGGAGATAGCAAACATTAGAAAAAGCAATGTGTAGCAAAACCACTTCACTTTTTCTTAAGGTTTGGGTGGGCAAGGAGAAGCTGATGAAACTACAGGATGACTCAGGATAGCTGCTACTGCCTGCCATTGCTGGATGATATTACCTTCACAGTAGGAACAAATGTTAGCACCTCCAACAAGATCTTGGTCTCCATTCCTAAAGGAGAGTGGAGCTGCTGTAATCTCCATGGACTGCAAAGATGAGACAGGATGAAAACACTTTCAAAAGAGGTCAGGGAATAAGTACAGAGCCTTAAAAAACACTGTCAGGACACAACAAATTTCTGAATTTACCCTAAAAATTTACATTTCCCTCATCTTTTTGAAATAAATCCTCTTCTATTAGAACATAAATTGACGAAAAATCTACCATGTTCTAAATCTGAAAGTTCCTACATTATGGGACGGCTTCTGGTAGGACATATGATGGGTAAGATAAGCTTTTGGAATGACTTTTCAATACAACAATAAATGTGCTCTGTAACAACTTGTTTAAATATGGGTGATGGAAATGGTATTCTTTGGTATCTCATTTCCAGTATACCTCTTAACTGCATTGGTACTTTATATTTGCTGCAAATAAACTTATAAACTCACTGGAAATGAAACTGAAGTCTATGTATTACTATTATTTATTCATTAGTCTTCTGTGGATTTAATACCCAGAGATGGTAGATACTTTACACAGTAAGACAAATGCCTGTCAGAAGACTTTAGCATCTAAATAAGTACAAACAGAGAGAAAGGCAGTAATATTATATCCCTGGTTTCTACTTCATACTATGCACATTAGGTTTGTATATTTTATTGCAAACCTAAAGCATAATAGGCTGGCACATGACACCAGGGTGCTAAAATGAAAATACAGCTTAATTATATATAAGGCTTCAAACAATTTGTTAAGGTGGACTAGCACAGACTGACACAGCAGTCATAGCAGCTCTGCAGTAATGTTATACTGTCAACAAGGGCTAACAATTTATTCCAGCAACTCTGTGCTTTTCTGTTCATTTCTGAAGGTTCTCCCATCAGTTATAATAACTCCTATCACATTTGTATCATATGCTGTCTACAGGTAAACATGTGGGATATTCAGAAAATACCTCTTGCGGTCCCTCATGAAAATTTAAATCAAGGTATCCCTTTCCTCGCATTATAATTCAAAACCTTTTTAAACAAAGGTCTTAAAGTCTGATATAATGTATACAACATGACAAAGCTGGGGGGGGGGATTCTGCTTAGGACAGAGGTTGGGTCTTCATTTAGTTTTAAAATGTTGGTTTTGCTTTTGCTTTAGCTGCTGCTTTCCTCCTGCAGTGAGGCTACAATGACAGAGGTACCACTATTAAAGTGTTGGTATGCACTTAAGGAGTGGCTTGAGTTAATACTGCCAGCAGGCAAGGAAGTCACAGAAACCTGCACCCTAAGCTGGCTTTAATTTAAGCAACTTAATTTGTTCCTGGTAGCTCCATAATGAATTTCATCTCATTTGCTTTTTCAGAAGACAGATGCTTGGCTATGAAACTTGCCTACCTATATTCAGCAGTTACAGTTACATTGCAGAATTACACTTTTAAACCTTAAACCTGATAAATTTATGCACTTTATAAAGAACTGTAGGGCTGGAAAATGAGCCAGTCCTTAGTTACATTATCTGGAGAGGGAGGGGGAATGACTTCTTTCCTCTGCTTCAAGTTAATGCTGGAAGAACCCATTTTCTTTGAGAAAAGTGACAAGTGAACTATTTCTGTATAGGAGAGATTTCTTAAGTGACTATTTAGCACTTAATACAGAATTATTTCCAGTCCTTTAAGTGCTCTGTTAAAAGGTCTTTAGCTAAACTTCCTGAAGAACTTTAGCAAGAGTTCAACAATTCACTTCCATAACAATTATTCTAAAATGCTGTAGAGTATAAAACGCAATTTCCTTTCTGTGGGAAGAAAATTCAGAGGTATAAAATACCTTACAGAGGGTGCACTAACATAATCTTACAAAATGTTATGCAAAAAATTACTGCAGAATTATAATTTCCCATTATATCTTACAGGCTTTCTGTTTCCAGGACAGCTATATTTTATAATGTTAGCTTCAAACACAGTGGAATGCACGTAGAATGGGAAAGTGATTTGCTTAGGCTAAAGCAATGAAAGCATTTCTAGATCAGTTGGTAGCATCTGCCACTAATAGAGAATTAGGAAGCTACTTTCCTTAAGGGCAGATTACTTCCTAATTGTCCATTTTAAAGGTTCTTCTTTATGGTTGGCATTTATGCTGTGGTAGTTCTTACAGACTGAACCAGTACTGCATGCTGAGTGGCCACATGAGCAAAAATAACACATAATCAAAGTAACAGTATATGGTTTGACAAGGAAAAATGTTCAGATCTATGTTATAATTTCCATCACAATTATTTTTGCTGTAGAGTATGAATGAATCTAGATAAAATGACTGTTAGTAAACACTGGCATTCTCTATAGCTTTTCAATAACTGCTATATGAGAGCCTCGGTCACGTGAGTGTTTAAGAGCTTCCAGCTTTCCTTAGTGCCTCAAATAATGCGTGAATTATTTTGGAGTAAAATATTACTTTCTTTTTTTTAGGTCAAATTTCCCAGAAAGAAGGGAAATATCCACTCTCCATCATATGAGGAGTATTTCATTAATAAATGTCATATCAGAATTTCTTTTCTCCTACTACACCTCTATACAAAAAAAATCTATTAGAGGGAAAATTTTGAGTCGATCTGTGGAAATAAATCCTTCTTTTCTTTCACTGTTATTTACTACCTTATTATGATTCAGGAGCAAATGATGGAACAAACATAGTAAATTAGGCCAGCTCATATAATCACAGGAACAACTATAAAAAGTAACAAACACAAAGCATAAGGGTAAAGGGTTATGTGTACATTGGTGCATTAGGCCATGAAAGGTATTTTCCACTATGCCAGCCACCAATACTGCAAGTGTTTCTTCAGACTGATTATATTAAACTGAAGTGAACATGTAAAATGAGAGAGGAATAGAAGAATTTCTCTATATAGCCTGCGACTGGAGAGTGTAAGAACTACAAATACGAAGTTTAACTCCTAAAATGTTCTGAAAGTGTATTGAGAATGAACAGCCTACATAAAAAGGAATGATCAGAAGAGAGTCTGTTGCTTAGTTTTCTGTAGAGGGGTATCTAAGAAGAGAGGGTGAATGTCAGGAAAGAAGAGTTCATTGTTGCTGTGACTAAATTTCCTGGGTAATTTTTACTTTGCCTCATGAAACATTGCTGTAGCTCTGGGCTTTTTCTTTGTAGCGGCTGTGCTATTTTGAATTCCTGATGTCTTTCATTTTCTCGGGCCCTTCCCGTTTGCTTGTGGGAGTTTAATTATAAAGCGAGGTGCACAAGAAAGATTCAAGGAGGGAAATACTGACACTCCCAGAAAAAGCAGAGAGCACAAACCTAAGAAACATAATTTTTTCAGCATATTATGCTTCATATCATTTTTCATTTATGATGATGTGCTATGATGCCCAGCACGTTAGGCTGACTTGCAGTGGGTTTGTTGCTTCTACACAGCTCTGAGTATTCAGTTTTCCATTTAGTACCTTTGTAACTTTAAACCTGTGTTTTACTTTGCCTGCATTAAGAAAAAGGCTTCAGCGTGTTGTCAGTGTTGTGCTGAATCAGTACCTTGAGTGCATGTCTCAAAGTGTTTGGGGATGGTTTTTCTGTACGTTTCGTTTGTTTTTTCTATTTTCTTTCTGGTCTTCTAACTGAATTGCTCATAACGTAATCTTCAGAGATCTTCACAGAGCAGGTTCGGTATTTTTCAGAAGCTCCTGCACAGCCTATTTGATCTTCGTGATCTCTGTCTGCTGCTTCTTGGGTTTATGTTTTGTTTTTTAAAGAATGTATTAAATCCTCTTGAGAATTTGCTTTCTGACATCAAGTTTTGGCTGTCCAAGCTCAGCTGTCAGGCTGACATGTAAAAGCTTTCCGAGAGTTCTTTTCTTCCTTTCTTCAGATTACTTAATTTCAATTATATAATTATCCCTAACTGCATACAGGTGTAATACATTAGAATATTGTTGTAGAATCTGACTTTTCATTCATTCCATTTTGCTTGCTGCTTACAATCAGGGCACTCAAAATTCTTTTAATGTACTTATTCTGTATGCAAAACTGCATGTGGTGAGCAAATTGGAGTCATTGTATCACAAGTTTCAGTAAGGACTATGCAAAATTGCTTTCCTCCCCCTGATATCTGAAAAGATTTGATTTCCACTCAGAATATTTAACCTTCCGAAGCCATGACTGCATGTTTTACATAATGATTGTAATTCTGTAATGTTATTTTTGTGTAGACATTATACACACCACATGTTCTAATAAAAACCGCTGAGTGTAGCTGAATATCTGTGCCACTTAATTTTTCTGCTTTTGTAGGAACAATGCTTGCACTGTTTTACTACATATTTTGTTTGTGTTATGGTTTAATGTCTTTGACATGAAGTGTATTCTGTTATTTCCCATTAGAAGCTTTTCATCCCCCACTTCTTTTTCCATTGGCTATTTCTTCAGTTCTCTTATCCTTTACTATTCAGGGTTAAATTCAGATGATTTGATAAGTTGAAAATAGAAGACCACAGACTATCCTTTTTGGGGGCGCAAATGCTTTTCTCTGTACCTATCATAAGCCTGTTGGTTTACAGGGACTTAAAACTAGGTAACTGCAAAAGCCAAAATCTTTTGGAGGAATGGCACAGCCAGCTCCCTCCAAAATATCTACTACCGCAGGTTTGTCTTGGGGTGAGCTGGTCTGCAGCTCCACCTGGGAGTGCGTTCAACGTGAAGATCAGGGCTCAGCGCCTGAGCTCCAGCTCCTTGGTCCAGCAATGCCAATGCTTCAATCAGAAACAGAGACAAAATGGAGACTGTGTTACACACCTTGGAGCTAGAGAGGCTGGGAGGTATCATCTACTTTTTGTCATATGAAAAGTCAATGTTTTAACAGCATTTGTCTAACACGGGAAGAGATGACTGGGAGACTGCAGGGACAATTTTTATTTTTCAGTGAAAAACTGGAGGGTCAACATTTTCAATCACACCCCAAAAACATACAGCTTTCACCCACCACTCCCCGTGATCTCATGACAAGATAACATTTCCTGGCAACAGCTCTGCTTGATATGAAATTTAATAGCCCAAATTTTCACTGAGATCTACTGAAAGTTTTCAAGCAGAGTTTCTTTATATATTTGCAACTCTATTCAAGGTGAATTAAGACCTTCTGAAGAAAATACTGTGTGAGTTGCAGGGGTTTTAGATATATATAACTTGGGTTTACTTAAAAGGAGCTAACATCTTTATAAAGAAATTCTCTGTGATTTGACACTATTTAAACATTTGCATTTAAATTTGGAAGCTTACTGAGGTTCAGTTGCTCAGCCCTTGGCAGGTCAGTGGAGCAAAAGCTCTGTTTCATCCAGCTTAACTTCTTTCTCATTTAGGGTGAATTGAGAATGGATTCTCAGTCTAGCATCTGTGACACCAGGCAAAAAGAGTTTGGGGTAGAGAAATGAAGCTTTTCGCATCAGTAAAAGAAAGCCTGAAGAAAGTGACCATTTTAGGATAGGAAGGGTGCTGTACCCCAAACAGTTTCACAGGATTTTTTTAAAACTGGTTTGGAGAAGACATAAATCAGCTAGCTGTCAGCTTCTGGAATAGGTAGATTTACAGGCTCCAGCTCCTACAAAGAAGTTAACAGGAGTTCACGTGCTTCTCAGGTCCAAAGTCTTCAGTGCATTTTACAAGCTAAAATTTTAGCTGATATAAGCCTATGGTTCATTTTCTGTGTTACACAAAGCTTAAAAAAAGGAAAGAGAGGGAGAAAGGAAGGTGCTTTGCTGTGACAAATCCCTTTGGACATCAGGAAACAGAGGTGAAGACAGAAAAGACACTGGTTATGCAAGACTTCAGCTGTACAGCTGAAGAACAAACCAGAGACTCTGATGAGCACTAGGAAACAGCAAAGGAAGCTATGCTATTAATTCCAATGTGTTTCTGGTTCTTCATGATTCTGCCCCGCCATACATTAGTTGAAGGATACTGAACTCCAAAGTATCGCAGGTAACATATAATTCCATATTGTCCCCTATTTTCATGAATCTAAAAAACACCAACCTGGTATTTGTACAAATCATGTCTGAAATCCAGAATCACGGTGAGACATACAAACATCCTGTGACTTACTTAACGAAATAACAACTGAATCCAAATAATTTCCTTGGCCTACAGTTCAGAAAATGAGTGGATCCTGTGTACACCCAGGACTCATTGTAAGAACTATGTCCACCTTTGGAACTATAGTAATAAGTGCAACTTCACAATGCAGTTGCTCATTTTTCATCAGAAAATATTTGGTTACAGCTTTTTTCTTGGATTTGGTGGGTTTTGTGTTGGGTTTTTTTGGCGTTGGTTTTGGGTTGATTCGGTTTTTTGCATTAGGCCTTTCTTTTTCATGCACCTCTTGCAAATCATACTGCATACACTCTTATTTCAAGCCTCATTTCACATCTTTATGCACAAGGTCAAAGAGTAGAAGTCTAATAAGTACAGTAGTGCTTTGCCCTGTGGATATATAATACATGCACTTGTGTTCTTGTCTTCCACCCCTCAGCTTGCTTTCCAAATAGCACCCAAGAGATTAATATCCATTTGAGTTAACGCTTAAGTTAAAACTCCAGTTCTGGCTTCTGTACAATAGGACAGTGTGTGACACCATGGAAGCAGATAGTCCAAGCATTAAAGCTTTTTATTAGCTTTCACAGGTGGATTGTTTGCTGTATGGGGTTCTTAAAAGATTGAATCCATTTTTTTACTCAGTTTTGATAAAATAACATAAAATATTTCATAGTTCAGAACAAATCAGCAAACGGCTTTCATTGATTATACTCTGCATGGTAATCACTTGCAAAGCACAGTACACCTAAAACCTAAAGAATTAAATAATAAATAAAAAAAATGTCAACAGTAAGATGATACATTCTTTGCTCACTTTAAATATTACATGATTATATACTACTGTACTGATTATCTATCTGGTACTTCATGCATATGCTTTGCAGGACTCTGGGTGATCGGTTAAATACCTGTAGGGGCACTGTCTCTACATAATGTCACGCAAAAGACAATGGGACAAGAAGAGGAAAGGATGTAGCTACCTTAAGCTATCATCTCTCTATCCTACCCCTTTATGATCTTGGGATACCTATAGAACCAAACATTTTTTTGCAGCCATTGGCTGAAATCTCCATTGCTGGGGGATCTTTGGAAAGCCTTCACAGAATTTTATCAGTGGCATATGCTGCACCTCCAGTCTCATGTAGCATTCAAATGCCCACTCCTACATTCAATCAACACAGTTATCCTTTACAAACAAACAAAAAATATATGCAATAACTAGGTTTTGTGGTTACAAAACCCCACTTCCACAATAGAAATAGGAGAGCTTTGAAAAAAAAGGAAAGAGATGATTCGTTTTCTGAAAAGTGTATAAAATATGATTGGAAAGGGATCCAAATTTTAATAAAATAAAGAGAAACTTGGAGTTGGATCAGCTCCACCAATGACATAAATGGAAGGTTTTCCCTCAGGTGGAGGAGGTACTTAAGGACATTGACTTTCTAAGTAATCCAGAGGGAAGAACAAGCATATGAAGCTGAGCTTAGGTTAGTGAGATGGAGAGAAGTTCTGAAAGGAAATGAAGGCTGAAGTAGACAAGTAGAAAGAGAAACTTGATTTCCAGACTTGGCACTGAATGTTAAGAGATTTTTTTGCATACATATATTTAACTTCTAGACATATGAACCCTAAAAAAAAAGTAACTATGCAAGGTATCTTAGAGGAGTCCTTACATTTATCCATATAAAAAGAACATCATATATGTGAATGATTTTTACACGC